>PVKH010022758.1:0-14017 GCA_004027955.1 Chaetophractus vellerosus
AGAGCCAAATGAAGAATCCTGGTAGTGATGGAACGATTCTGTATCCTGACTACAGTGGTGTATACACGAACCTACTATTGTGATAAAATTTCATAGAACTAAACACACACTAAAATGCAAATGAGTACAAGTAAAACTGGAGAAATTTGAACAAGATTGGTGGACTGTATCAATGTCAATATCCTGGTGGTAATATTGTACTATAATTTTAAAAAATATTACTGGGGGAAACTGGGTAAAGGGTACATGGATCTCTCTGTATTATTTCTTACAACTGCATGTGAATATACAATTATCTCAAAATAAAAAGTAATCTATATTGAATAAAGAAGACGAAACAAATTTAGTCACTGATAGAAAATGTTTTAAAAAAAGGAGAAGGGAAAATTTGGTCATGTTATATTTTATCATTCCTAAATTATAGCTCTTTGGCATACAGTAAATTATCAGTCACCTAACAAAAATTTTAATATCAAAATTGGGAAAGTGAGTACCTCCTCATTTCCTAGGCTTGTCAGATTTCTACAGCACTTCAGTATATATTGATCTGAAAACCATCAGTTCTTTCAGAAAAGAAGTCATGTGTTTGCATCATACACAGAACTAGCATAGAACCAGCACAGAATTTTTCACTAAGTGCTCAATGTTTTCTGAAGTTGCACAACACATGTATTTAAATGTTTTTACATAGTACAGTGGTAGATCTTTATATCATCATTTAATGGGTATATCAGGATATTATTTTCCACTGATGAGTAAAATATATGGAATAGTAAGAAGAAAAGTTTAAAAGAATATGCTATAGTGCATTTCAGATAAGAAATGGATTTATATAGGTGATGTTAGATAAACTTAAGATTACTGTAAGAGAATAATTTGGTCTACACAGTTTTTTCATTTTTAAAACAGATTACCTGTAAATTGTGCCTGCTACCTAATAATTATTATTCTAGCCTTTGTTTCAAGGGAAAAGGAAACTTAGTCTTCTAATAAGAATAAAAACCTTCTAAAATACTCTGAATAAACATCTAAATAGAAAATGAAAGTTTCAATGCAACTTAAAATGAACTAGAGTAAAGACTTTAAAAATGTAAAAGTAATTGCTCAAATTCTTTATACTACCTCAAAGATCAAGTAAGAGGTAAAATCTTTATGGTTAAAGCTTACTCTTACATCCCTATAAATTTCCCTTCAATACTATACATTATCTCACTTGAACTAATTAGAAAATATGCAATAGGATGTGAAGACTGCCTGCCATTTTTTTTCCTTTCTTCATACAGCTTAAAAAGTAAAATATCCCCTTTTCTTCTATTTTTCTCTATACTGATATAAAAGAGATGATATGGGCTTTAGAATAAAGAAACAATTGAGTTGGAAAGAATCAAGCAAGACCAGCAAAATCAATCATAACCAGTATTTTGCCTTTTCTGTTTACTATTCAATTTATCAAAACCCATGAACATAAGAATAAAACAATGGTTTGCTATACAAAAAAATGAGGAATTCCATAATGAAATTCAAATAAAGTTTTCAAAATTAATATATAATCTGTGTTGTTGTATCTTTCCTGGATAAAGCTCATTTTCAGTTCCTAAGCATTTTCCAATTTTTAAAAAGTACTTATATTGGCAGAACTTTTTCACTGAACCCAACTTTCGTCCCAAAACTGGAGAGTTATAATTCAAGTGAGGGCTTCAGCAACAGGAACAAAAGAGTAGGATGTGGAATATGATGGTTAATGTTTTACAAAGTATATAATAATTAGATAAGCTTTGTGGGTTTGTGAATTTGAAAAAGGAAGGAGATATCAGAATAACCAATTACACCCTCATCTGATTTACCTTATGTAAAAAGTCAATACTCCTTGATGCTTTCCATGGAAGCTCAGGGCTTGGAGTGCTCTCAGGAGGTCGTTCTTCCCTTTGCCATCCTAAACAAGTGCAAATTTTCTACAGAGGTGTTATCACCATGGCTTCCACATTTCACACTCACATTTAGGCATTTCATTTGTCCCTTTATACTTTTGAAAGGGTGGTACTGGCTGTGCTGGAAAAACTGGCTTGCTGCCAATGCCTAAATCTTTAATTAAAGATTTGCACAGAACCTGTATTTCACCATCCTTTATATGAATAGTTACTTTTGGTGCAACGCATTTCAAATGTCTTTGCTGAAGTTTATTTTGTTTGCTTCTAGCAATTTCCTCAACTTCTGATTTGTAAACATCTCTTCTAATAGCTGTGAAATTGTTGAAGACTTCCAGAAAGATCAGTGTCTAAAGATCATCTGTCACTGTTTTTCAGCTAAAATTTAAGCTTATTGGGTAATCAGTTTGAAGACACAAATATGTTGGTGTTTTATTTGTGTGTGTGTGGGGGGGAGGGGAACAGTCACTACACTACATATGTGAATACAATGTTTATGTGCAAATTTTCACTGTAATGGAAACACCAGGAATACACGGACTACACTGGACTTTTTTACTGCTCTATACCAAGTGTCTAGAATAGTTCCTTGAGTTCAGTAAGTATTTGCTTAATTAATGAAAACACATGAGAGAATTCTTTGCCATCTTGCTAATACAAAACTAAAACAGTCATTTTATCAATTATTATTAGTTTTATGAATATTGAGAAAATTTTTAACATTGCTAATAGTCTAATTCTTGATGTGATTTCTTTATTTACTTCTAACACTAACTATACAAGGAATTAAGATTGAACTTCAACATAGGTGAATCATCATCAAAACTGTAAACAGAGGGCCGACCGACCACATAATTTTTTATTTCTGGCAAAAGCATGATACAAAGCAAACAGGATTTTCATATTCTATATTGAAAAACACTGAGGAAAGGTTTTCTGACAATTAGAAAATCATGGGGCAGATGTGACTCAAGTGGTTGAGCCTGCTTCCCACATGGTGGGGGGGGTCCTGGGTTCAGTTCCTGGTGTCTCCTGAAAACCCAAAAACAAACAACAAGCAATACAAACTAAAAAGCAACTCCAGGAAGCTGATGTGGCTCAGTGTTTGAGCACCAGCTTCCATATATGAGGTCCTGGGTTCAATCCCTGGCCCCGGGTACCTCAAAAAATATATGTATATAAAATAATCAGACCCTAAAACCAATGAAAAAGATCAAAAGTACAATCATAGAAAGTCATTTTAAGAAGGGTTTATTTCTTTTTCATTTATTTATTCCTGCAGACTGAGATTGAAATAAAGGTTTTTGAAATTGTGTATTTTAATTGGAATAATAAAAAATAGTACATTCTTTTCGAAAGTATAGTTTTACAACAAAACTGTGATTTTTCTTTCTTTATAAAATTAAAATTGGTGTTTTGACATTGGGAGGTTCTGAATGACAGCGCTGTCTAGGCCAGTTCAGTGTGATATATGTAACTGAGGACTGGAAATCGAACGCAGGTCGGTATGCTTTGAAACTGTGAAGTAAAGAACAGATCTGAAAAAAGATGACAGTTGGATCTCACTTGAATCCATATGACATCATTCAGAAACATAATTCAAACAACTCTGCTTTTTGACAGCAGGCTAACAAAAGTATACTGAAAAGCTCCTAAAATAACTTGAATTGTCACTCTGTTCTGCTCCTCAGACTTCATTTAAATAAATTGTACTTACATTCTTATTTGATCCATTTAAAGGGGCAACGTGAAATCATTCAAGACCTTGGCGATCTAAGCAACAGAGTACACCATTTTTCGATAGGCACATACTGATAGCCTCAAATATCAACTTCCTTTTATTTATAAACATATAGGATGGTAAATGTTGCATTTCTTTTATCGAAATAAAAGTTTTACGCAGATGGTTCTTTCTTCCTTAATATAGTTCATTGCCCATTCCATTGCCTTATAGTTCTCCCTTCTTTTGTGTGAAAAAGTTATATATAGATAGTATTTTTCTGTTATGAAATTATTTCCATTACATACACTGAGTGATGTATATAAATCAAAATTTCATATAAAGCAGAGTTACAATTTCAGATATTAATTTTGGCCCATAATAGAGACTTCATTTTGTACAAGTAAAAACAGTTTTCATTAATGACAGTATTTTCTATAGAATTACAATACTAATTTAAAATAACAGCTTCCGTGTAAAGCAAAGGCTCTTTTTTGGGGCTGGGGGTGGGGAGGATTTCCATGAAGTTGTGAGCCCTTTAATACTGTATGCAAAATGCTATAGCTGAGTGTTTTTTGTGCTCATTTATGCACCTATACATGCCTTCACTTCTTTCTGGTGAGAGGGTCCCAAAGCTTTCAATTCCTTTTCAAAGAGCTAGAGAAACTGTTATAAAGGGAAAGAAAAGGTAAATCTCTTTCTTTATTAGTGAGCTATAATATAAACAGGAATTCGGGGGGGGGGGCGGGGAGAGAGAGATACCCAAAGTATAATGTATGTATATAAGTATGGCCTAAAGCCACTGCAATATAATATGAGGTTATAACTCAGAGTTTAGAAATGAATATTTTAACATTATCTAATCTACCATCATCATTTAATCCATAAATATAGGACCAGAGACATAATTTACTCAAGATCACACAAGGCTCCGGTAGTTTTACTTAAATATTTAAATCAATGATTTTCAAACTTCTTTTTTGCACCTCCTCTCGAAAAGTATTTCAAATATAATTTTATTAGGAACCTTGGAGGAGGGCATTAGTTTTTCCTCACATGCTTTCTGTATTGTTCATTTATTTTATTTTCATACTAATGAATTAATTTATATAATAATTTTAAAAAGTAATTTGAAGAAATTTCTAGAAGTATGCGGATTTGATTCAACAGGCATAATGCATTTTAAGTATTGTGCTTCCTATATTCTGCTCTTCTGTGTAACAAAACAATATCAACACACACAAATCTACAGAGATGAACTTTATAGGGTTAACTTTATGAAATAGGACAGCCATATAAATTAAGACAAGTTGTTTATAATTTAAAATCTAATGGACTCTGCATGCTATCCTTAAAAATTACCTAAGATAATTTTAAGAAAGAGAAACCATAATTTTACTTTTTTACTGTTTTTATTCAAACAATTAATAAAATTGCAGAGTGTCAAGGAAGAAACATTTTGTTGAAAGCCAAGGGCTCTTTAATCATTTTTTTCTAAAGTCATAAAGTGAAGAGCTGACATCTTGATTTATCACTCCATGCATTTTTAATAGCCGACAAGTTTGCTATTAAATTTTAATCAACCTGCCTATTAAATTTCATTCAAATGGTTTGGCCAAACTTCAGCTTCTTTAATAGCTAATTGATTCACTGGGTATCTATTAATATGGATTTCAATGACATGTTTTCTCCAAAGTACATATTGGCTTATTGTTAGTTCAATATAAAATGAAATATTTTGAATGCAGAGGTGTTGCCTCTACTTTAATATACAAATTTCGAGTTTTAGAGTTGGGAACCCTAGAAATTATCTATTTCATTCCCTGAATACTAGAGATGTGGGGTAATTTTTCATATGTTTATTGGTCATAGGGGTTTCCTATTCTGTGAGATGCTTATTTGTATCTTTTGTCCATGTTTATATTGGGTTATTGAATTTTACATATTGATTGGTAGATATTTTTTATATAATCTGGATACTAATGTTTTGTTTATTTCATGTTTTACACACCTTTCAATATCTTGCCTGTTATGTAGCACTGTTTAAATATCTTTTTCTGATGGTTTGTGATCTTTGTTATTTTGTTTGTGTTTTTAAGAACTACTTCTTTAATCCAAAAACCTTAGAGATTTTCTTCCAAAAGCTTTAAAATATTTTTTATATTTGAATATTTTTTTCTGGTATGTTATGCAACACAAATCTGCCATGTTGCAGATGAAGAAACTCATGTCACTAGATATTCAGTGACACTTTTCACATAATTAGCCAAAAGCAAAGATGCTTAGAGATCTTAGGTTTTCTGACTATTCAAGCCAATAGAAACAGGATTGCAATGTAGAATTTTTAGTGAATCTTTGTTTCCCAAGAGAGGAAGTGACTGGTCTGAAGCAGAAGTGATGCACCTATACTACTCAATCATGCATCTCTGAAAATCACCTTTCATGGTCAACGCATACATATCTGGCATATACTGTGTGTCAATGAATTAACTTGGACAATTTGAATTCGTTGGCATAGTGCTGCAAAGAACCGATGCTAATGGGCCAATTTAGCTAAACATAGACAAAATAGCAGTAAGCCACAATTCCCTTTGATAAATCAAAGGCATTTAGCAAAAAATCTTATGTTTGCTATTCACTAAGTAGCTACTCAATGATCTCTTCAAAATCCACTAATGGTGTTTAGTCAATCTCACAGCTATATTTATTTATAAATCACATACTACTTGTGCCCTTTTGCTGAATAAAACAAAACCCAGAGCAGGGGAAAATGTAACTATTCAGCAAATACAAATGATGTATCAAAGTGAAGAAAATATGACTTTTAAATAGCACTCTCTGCCCTACCTTGCCATACTTCTCTTTCTTATGTTGTGCAAGTTATATGTATAAGGTCTATCCTAAAATTTAAACTTTAAAAAATTAGAATCTCTATGTGAAAAGGTATGTCTGAGAGAAGGATATGAATTAAAACAAAGTATCTATTAATAAAGAGATACTTGATAATTTTGTTCAGAGAAGGCATATTTTATTACGTAATCATAATCAGCTCTGTTCTGTTTAGACTGGGCCTGATTCAGGAAACTACATTGTCTCTATTTTTATGCATCAAGATTGACTGTCTTTTCAATCTATGTGTCATCTCAAATTTTTGTCAATTCTCCAGTGACATTCTTTGCCTGTAAATTACTTTTTACAAATGTGTTGGGTAACTTTTTTTTTTTTTTTATAATTTCAAGCATCCACATTCCTTATAATGATAAATTATGACGAAAGCATGAAAATCACTGAAGAACTTATCACATAAATGCTCCTTTCAAATGGCATGCAGGATGGATGGTATAGCTATATAAAGTGCAAGCAACAGCGTGCAATTCAACAGGAGCTATTGTAGGAGGAAACTAACAATTGCTGATAAAGACAATTTAAGTATGTCTTTTAAAAAAATCTTTTAAAAATGAATATATATCCCAGTTTCCACATTTTAATTTTCCATGTAATTAAGTGAGCTCCTATTCAATTCAAAATAGATACAAGTTAATATAGCCTATTTCCTGGAAAAAATAGTTTGAAAAAGTGATGACTCAGTTAACTTTGGATTTTATATACTGCATTTATATAATTAGGACTTTTATTAATATAATACAGTAGAAACATTTTTTTCGAGAAGAAAGAAATTAGATTTTGTTTGTTTTTAAATTTGGATCAAAGAACATTTCACAGTTTCTGTTACACCCAGAATTAGTTGCATAAAAGCACTAAGAAGTTTAATTTGTAGCATTGTCATTGAAATTTCAATTCAAGGAGTATTTCTACCTGTCCAAAGAATTATTATATTGTCCTGACTTAGAAGGACACACCTCAAAAATACCAAATTCAGGAGTACCAAGATCTGAGAAAAGTTTTATCTTTAGTTCTATCACTAAATGATTATAAGCAGAAGTTAGTTATCTGTTTTTCTTTACTCAAATATAAAAATTTAAAAACAAAAGAAAAAATAATTCTACCAATTAAATACCTTGAAAGATTTCAGGACAGAAAAGAATGATTACGAAAAGTCTTTTTATAACCTAAGCCCCTAAAATTAGAAACTGATGTAGTTATTTATCTAATTTAATATAAAATAAATTTAGTAAAAGTAATATATTATTTGCCAGTCTGTCTCCCCATATAGTCGCACTTTTTAAAAGCTATTCTTTTTTTACTAAATGTGCAGGATAAATCCACACTAAAGAAATGTAGTTAGAACAAATAAATTGGAAGCAAAAAAAGTACATAAAGGAAATGAAAAAATAAAGATGTGAATAAGTATGGTGTTAAGAATACCTAAGTTCCATGTGAGGTGATATAAAATAAAGGTCACATTGAAATACCCCTTTTGAAAACATATATATTGTTCTTATCTTCAGTAATCTTCATGAAAAATTATTCTCATCACAAGAAAACAATTAAAACAATTTAAAACAATTAAAATCTTTTGTTATCACGGTTAGTGAGAAAAATCTTGGTTGGAATCTTGATTTTGCCCTATACTAATTTGATTGTGGACAAGTTACTTCAACTATCAAGAGACCCAATTTCTTCATGTATATAGATATAATGGATAATGAATAAGGAACAGTGTATAGTAAGTGCTAAAGTAAATGATAAGTATATCAACTAAAGGAGAAATTCCAAATTTATCCAGAATTATAAAGAAGGACATTGTATTCTATTAGAGAAAAGAATACCAGCCATTTCTGAGGATAAATTGGAATATTTACATTGAGTTCTATAAAAGATAGCATTTCTGTGAAAATTACATTCTCCATAACTTATACGAGACAGTGGTAATTTTTCAAAGCTAAGTGAAAATGATCGGCAGGACTGATATATAAAAGTTATCAATGTATTGCACAGCAAATTATTTAGTTTACAAAAAAGATATAAGATATACTGCTTAACTAGATATAAGGCAATATAAAAATAAAACATAAAAGTGAGGAATCTACTCTTTCTAGAGGGTCTATGAGAGCTTTAAGTAAAATAATAATAAAAATTAAAATAAATACAAACCATTTACTATTGTGCAGTTGATCATGAAAGGCTGGATGATTAGGAGTCATATCAATGAGACAATGTTGAAACCAAAGCATAACAAGGATTCACTGGGTGAGCATTTAAAAAATTTTCATTTTCAGTTCCTGTCAAAAATTAAAAGTGGGAACATTGTATTTTATTGACTGAGAATCAATACCCAATATATTTCATTTTGTCACTTGAATGGAGCATTTATTCTGAAAAATATTTAGTCTCCAGTGGGTTAGGACTCAGGATATTAAGAGCATCCTGTTTAATTATCTATTTGACTCAGCATCTCTCCTTAAAAATCTGTACCTATTCTGTTTTTGTATTAAACTGATTTTCCTAATACAGAAAATACTCTTATTTTATTGTACATTTTCCTGTTACATCTTTGTTGATGGCATGTACAAAGGAGGAATTAACATAGCAGAGTATTGTTGCCTCATTTACACATCAAGAACACAAAGAAAAAAATACCAGATAAAAATATAATGACAAATCCCAGATGAAAATTTTACAAATGACATAGATAGTTATCGTACATGCAAATTCAAGTTCATTACAACTGCTTTGTTATATAGGCTACTTTGATACGTTAGCTATGCAAGTACTCATAGGCACATCATTAACTTTTTGTAAATCTCACAAATAGACTTCGGGTCATAATAGGAGAAGGTTAATATTTACAACTAGTGATTTTATAATTCTTCAGAACAGCAAGGCTTTTGGGCAACATGGCACATTTTCTAATATAAGCCACATTATATTTTCTGACATTAATGAAGTACAGTGAATGAGTATGAGAGTTTCACCCTGGTAGCATCTTCTTCCTTGTGTATTTTTTTAGAGAAATTGAAGGCTTACAGATAATACAGATACATATAATACAGGATTCCTATATACCCCCCTGTTATTAACTCCTTGCACTGGTGTGGTATATTAACATTGATGAAAGCAAATTTTTATAATTGTATTATTAACTATAGTCATGGTTTAACTTAAGGTTCACTGTGTTGTGCAGTTCCATGGATTTAAAAATTTTTATTTTAGTAATGTAATACAAACTAAAATTTCCTTCTTTTAACCACATTCAAATATATAAGTCAGTGCTATTAATTACACTCATAATGTTGTGCTACCATCAGCACCATCCATTACCAAACTTTTCCATCATCCCACATGGAAACTAAGTACCTTTTAAACCTTAACTTCTTATTCCCTACCATCATTCAATACCCTAGTAACCTAGATTCTGGATACTGACTCTATGAGTTTGCTTATTCTAATTTTATATCATTTGTCTTCAAAGTTTATCCATGTTGTCACATGCATCAGAATTTCAGTAGTTTTTACAGGTAAATAAAATTCCATTGTGTGCATTTAACACATATTGTTTACCTAGTCCTCTGTTGATGGACATTGGGGTTGCTTCCATCTTCTGGCAATTGTGAATAATGCCACTATGAACACTGGTGTGCAAATATCAGTTTGAGGCACAACTTTGAATTCTCTTAGGTATATAAGTAAAGTTGGGATTGCTGGGTCATGAAGTAATTCCATACATAACTTTCTGAGGAACTGTCAAACTGTCTTCCTCAGTGGAAGCACAATTTTACAATCCCAACAGCAATGAATGAGTGTTCCTATTTCTCCACATCGTCTCCAAACAGTTGTAATATTCCATTTTTAAAACTGTAGCCATTTTAGTTGGTGTGAACTGGTACTTCATTGTGGTTTCGATTTGTATATTTCTAAAGGTTAAAGATTTTGAGCATCTTTTCAAGTGTTTTTTGGCCATTTGTTTATCTTCCTTAGAAAAATGTCTATTCAAGTCTTTTGCCCGTGTTTTAATTGGGTTGCCTTTTTGTTGTTGAGTTTTAGGATTTCGCTATATATTCTAGATATTAAACCCTCATCAGATAGTTGTCTCCAAATATTTTCTCCCGTTGTGTGGGTTGTCCTTTTATTTCCATGATAAAGAACTTTGAGGCACAAAAGTTTTAAAATTTCATTAGATCCCATGTATCTATGTTTTATTTTGTTGCTTGTGTTTGGGGTGTAAAGTCTGAGACACCATTGCATAACAACTAAGTCCTGAAGTTGCTTCCCTAGACTTTCCTCTTAGAATAGTTCTGGCTCCTATATTTAGGTCTTCGATCCATTTGGAGTTGATTTTGGTATATGATATGAGGTGGGGGAGGTCCACCTTCATTCTTTTGCATATAGATATCCAGTTTCCCCAGCACCTTCAGTTGAAGAAACTATTTTTTCCCAAATGAGTGGAATTGGCATCCTTGTCATAAATCATTTAGTCATAATGTGAAGGATAATTTCTGAGTTCTCAATTCAATTTCATGGTCTATAGGTCTGTCCTTGTGCTAGTACCATACTGTTTTGAACACTGTGGCTCTGTAATAAATTTTAAAATCAGGAAGCATGAGTCCTCCAACTTCAGTCTTTTTTGGGTATTTAGGGCCCCTTAACCTTCTATAAAGATTTGATTATTGGCTCTTCCATTTCTGCAAAGAAGGCTGTTGGAATTTTGATTGGAGTTGTGTTCAACCTGTTAATCACTTACAGTAGAATTGACATCGTCACAATATTTAGTTTTCCAATCCATAAACAGAATATCCTTAAAAGTATTAGGTCTTTTAAAATATTTTTAGCAATATTTAATATCATGTTGAGGGCATTTCCCTTCTATTCCTAATTTTCTAAATCAAGTGTTTTTATAAAGGGGTGCTTGGATTTGTAAAATGCCTTTTCAGTGTCAATTTTGATGCCCATGTGTTTTTTTCCATTCATTCTGTTATGTGGTGTATTACGTTAATTAATTTTCTTACATTGAGCCAACTTGGCATACCTTGGCTAAATCCCAGCTGATCATAGTTTATAATTCTTTTAATGTGCTGTTAGATTTGGTTTGCTAGTGTTTTGCTGAGAATTTATGCATGTATATTCATAAGAAATATTGGTCTGTAATTTTCTTTTCTTATGCTATCTTAATCTGACTTTTATGAAGGTGATGTTGGCCTCATAGAATGAATTAGGGAGGATGCCCTCAACATCAAGTTTTTGGGAAGAATTTGAGCATATAATTCTTCTTTTTCTTATTCTTCCAATTTTGAGATTTGGTATCTGGATTGAAACCTTTATTCTTTTAAAATAGTATTTAGAGCTATAAATTTCCCTTTCAGTATTGCCTTTGTTGCATCCCATAAATTTTGGCATGTTGTATTTTCATTTTCATTCACCTCAATATACTTCCTAATTTCCCTTGTGATTTCCTCTTTTACTCTTTACTTGTTTAAGGGTACTTGTTTAATTTTCACATTACTTGTGATTTTCTCAATTCTCCCTCTTTTATTGATTTCTAGTTTCTTTTCACTGTGATCAGAGAAGATACATTGTATACTTTCAATATTTTTAATTTATTGAGACTTGTTTTGTAACCTAATACATGGTCTATCTTGGAGAATTATCCATATGTACTTGAGTAGAATGTATACTCTGTTATTGGGTGAAGTAGTCTATATATGTTTAGTTAGGAGTATTATACAAGTCTTGCATTTCCTTATTGATCTTCTTTCTAGAAGAGATGTTCTATCTACTATTGAAAGTGGTGTATTGAAATTTCTTACTAATAATGAGGAATCAGCAGTATCACCCTTCAAATATAACAGTATTTGCTTCATATATTTTTGGGCTCTAAATATTTATGTTTCCTGGTTGAATTCATCCCTTTATCAGTATATAATAACCTTTGTCCCTTAACAATTTTTTACTTAAAGTAAAATTTATCTTATATTAGTATAGTTACCATAGTTCTTTCTGCTTACCACTTGCATATTTTTTCTATCCTTTCACTTTCAACTTACTTATGTCTTTGAATTTAAGGAGCTTTTTTATCCATTCTGTCAATCTCTGCCTTTTAACTAGAGTGTTTAATCCATTTACATTCAAAGACACCACTGATAATGTAGGACTTTCTTCTGCCAGTTTGCTATTTAGTCTTTATAAGTCTTTTAATGATTTATCCCTCAAATCTTCTGTTTTGCTTACCTTCATATTTATGTGATTTTTTATATTGTACTTTTTTAGTCCCTTCTCATTAATATCGGGATTTATTTTTCATGTATTTCCTTTGTGGTTGGTTAACATGGGGCTAAAATTTAACATCCTAAATATACCACTGTCATATTTGATTTGATACCAATTTGACTTCAGTAGCATATATACACTGATCCCATACCTCTTTGTCCCCCCACCTTTTTTTGTACTTGTTACAAATTATACCTTTGTACATTGTATATCCAAAACCATAGATTTATCATTGCTTTTTATGCATTAGCACCTGTAGAAAGTAAGAAGTGGAGTTACATATAAAAAAATACAATGTAGTAGTACTGGCATTATACAAACGGCTACCTTTACTGCAGGTCTTTATTTCTTTATGCTGCTTTGAACCACTGTCTGGTGTCCTTTCTTTTCATCCTGAAACACTCCCTTTGGCAGTGCTTCTGGGTCAGGTCTAGTGGTGTCAAAATCCCTCAGCTTTTGTTTATCTAAGAATGTTATGATCTCTCCCTCATTATTGAAAGTTCCACCAGATATAAAATTCTTGGTTGGTAATTGTTTCTTGTTAGCACTTTACATATTCATCCTACTGCCTTTTAGCCTCCACGGTCTCTGATGAAAAGTCACACTTAGTCTAATCAGGATTCCCTTTTATGGAACGTGTTGCTTTTCTCTTGCAGCTTATAGAACTCTCTCCTTGTCCTTTAAATTCAACAGGTCAATCAGTATGTGACAGGATGTATTTTCTTCAAGTTTATCCTGTTTTGTGTTCTCTGGGCTTTTGGATGTGCATATTCACAACATATTCACATCTTTTGTTTGCTAAATGTCCTGTCATTATTTCTTTGACTGCTCCTTCTGCCTCTTTCTCTTTCTTCTCTTTCTGGGAAAAGAAATGCTTGCTGGTGTCCCAGAGGTCTCTTAGGCTATTTTCACATTTTATAATTTTTTTTTTGTCCTCCTCAGCCTGACTCATTGTAATTGTCTTGTATCAGGTTCGCTGATTCTTCCTTCTGCCATCTCCAATCTGTTGTTAAAACCCTCCTGGGAAATTTCCATTTTTAGTTAGTGCGGTCTTCAACTCCAGTAGTCTTGTTTGCTTTCTTTTTATAATTTCTCTCTTTATTGAGAGTCTCATATTGTTCATTTATTGCTTTCCTAATATCCTTTAGTTCTTTGTATTTTTCTTTATCTCCTTGAGCATACTGAAGATCATTTTTTAAAAAAAATT
>PVKH010022759.1:0-14019 GCA_004027955.1 Chaetophractus vellerosus
ATTCATAAAGAAATTGTTTTGCAGAATATGGACAGCCATTAAAAAGAAACACACGGATCCTTAAATCAAACTTTATGTGAAAATACACTGAAGAAAGCTTGAAAAGTTATATATTAAAGAATTAAAGGTAAAATCAAAATAGTAGAGGAAGCCTAGGTGAATGTTACTATGATCCAAGAGGTCTTTGAAAAGACCTTTAAATATAGCACAAAAATTGAAAAACATAAAATTCTGCCCCATATTTATAAAGGCATTGAATTCAAAATTTAAAATCTTCCCACAAGAGTAACTACATTTCCAGATGCTTGCATACCATTACATATTTAAAGAAGAAATAATTCCAATCTTAAACAGTAGAGCTGGAAGGAACAAGTTTCCAACTCATTTTTATGAGTTGGAAAAAGATAGAATGAGAAAATAAAACTAGAGATTAATATCCCTAATAAACTATGTATAATGAACATAAATACAAAATTCCTTAATTAAAATATTAGCAACATGTTCCAGGAATATTTTAAAAGTATACACTATCAGTACCAAGTCGGGTTTATCTCAGAAATGCAAAGATCGGTTTTAACATTTGAAGATCAATGTAATTCATCATATTAACAGACTTAAAAAAAAAAAAGAGAAACCATACGATCATCTCAATATAAGCAGAAAAAGCATTAGATAAAATCCAGAATCCTAACCAAAATCTCTCAGAAAACTAGGAATGGAAGGGAATTTCCTCAACATGATTTAGGTCATCTAAGTATGCTCTCCTCTTGTGATTAGAAACAAGACAAAGAAGTTTGCTCTTACCACTTTGATGCACTTCTACGCAAGGTTGTACTGGAGTTCCTAGCCAGCACAATAAGATTTTTCTAAAAAGGTATACTTTTGGAAAAAGAACAAGTAAAACTGCCTTTATTCATTGAACATACAATCATGTACACAGAAAGCTTAAGGAATCTCTGAAAAAATCTAGAACTAAAGATATTTATCAAAGACATGTGATACAAGCTCTGTATGTAAAAGTAAATTGTATGTGCATATACTATCAATAAACAACTGGAAAGTAAAATTCTGAATACCACCTATGATTGCAAAAAATATAAATTAGGAATGAATATAACAAAATATATGTGGAACCACAATAAGTGAAGTTAAAAAAGTCTTATATGGAGAGAGGTACCATAGTCTTGCAATCCCAATACAATTCACAACGGCTTTTTTGTTTTTGTTTTATTTGGGAAAAAAAAAGCCTAAACTTTATATGGAAATGCAACAAACCAAGAATCCCCTTAAAAAAATTGAAAACAGAAGGAACAAAATGGGATGACTTACACTACCTGATTGAGTTACAGCAGAGTTACAGTAATAGAGTGCTCTATTTGCATAACATTGGCATAGATAAAGGGAATGCATTAGACTGACTGGAAATAGACAAATACATATATAGTTAATTTATATTTGATAGAGGTGCCAATGTGGGTAATGCAGTGTAGGAGGAAAGGTCATTTCAACAAATGGTGCTGTATCAACTAGGCAACTTAATGGAAAAAGGAACTTTAACCCCTACATCTTATCTGACACAGAAATGAAGTCAACTAAGTCTAAATATATAAGCTTAAATTCTAACTCTCCACAGAAAAACAGGAGAAAATTTTGCTATCTTATACACAAAGATTTCTTGGAAAGGACAGAAAACTCAAGCCATGAAAGACAAATATTTACAAATTAGTCCTTATGAAAATTAGAAACCTCTGCACTTTGAAAGATATGGTTAGGAAAATAAAACAGAGAAAATATCTCCCATGCCTATATCCAAGAAAGGATTTGTATTCAACATGTATAAATAATTCTTACAACTCAGTAAAAGAAAAGCATTCTATTTTTAAAATGTGTAAAAGAATTAAACAGGCCATTGACAAAGGAAGATACACGAATAGCCAAAAAGATCACGGAGAGATGCTCAATAACTGTAATAATCAGAAAAATGCAAACTAAATGAACAGTGAGGTGCTGCTACACATCCACCAGAATGGGTAAAAGGACCGATAATACTAAATTTTGGTGTGGATTTGAAGACACTGGAAATCTTATCTAATGTTGGTGCCTTTATAAAATAATAGATACACTTTGAAAACAGTTTGGTAGTACTTTATAAAGTAAAACATATACATACCATATGACCTTGCAATTCCACTCCTGGTTATTTACCTAAAAGAAATGGAAGCCTATGTTTACAAGAAGACACTCATAAATGTCCGTTGCTGTATTACTCATGATAGCCAATGAGCAAGAGAAGGGTTATGCCAACTGTGATATCTACAAACAATAGAATTACTCAACAATCTGAAGGAAAAAAACCACTGATATGAGAAAAAAGTGGATGAATCTTAGGAACATTATGCTAAATGAAATAAGCCAGACACAAAAGATTAGATCCCGTATAATTCCATTTACAGTATATGAAGTTCTCAAACAGCCAAAATTAATACATAGCAGTAAAAATCAGATAATCAGTTACCTGGGGTGGGGGAAAGATTGATTGGGAAGGAGAATGAGGGAATTTTTTAGGGTGATGGAAATATCCTATACATTGACTGAGTGGGCAGTTGTAAGGGTGTAAACATCGCCCTTGGGGCTCTGTGTGGGAGTTAAAAGTCAGAAAGGTGGATCTGAGACTGCTATGAAAATTTGTTATTAGAGATAATAGATACGGATTCCACTGATTAATAGGTGATAGTTGAAAGCAAAGGAATGAACAATATTGTGAAGCAGAACATAAAGTATGTCGAAAGGACCAGACAGAAGCACAAGGACTCCTCCATTTGAGAAACAAGAAAAGAGAGAGTAGAGCCAGCAAACAAGAAGGAACAAAGAGTCAAGGAATTCTATTTCTCAAAATCAACCAAAGTTCTTACACTCTGGGATGTATAATTATTTGTAGGATTTAAATTGGAATGCCTTCATTTAGTAACTTGGAAATCACAATCAAATTTGGTCTGGGAAAATGATAAAGGCCAGAATTCTCTTCTGGTTTGATTATTGTGTATCATCTATACCTAGCATTTTTTATCACAGTTACAATCATCAGTGATTTGCTTTTGCTATTAGTAATCTCAGCCAGAAAATCAGTGATTAAGAGGGTGGGGAGTGGAGGGGATGGAGGGAGGGAGGTGAATTGAATTACTCTTCCCCTGCTGATTTTCTTTATCTTTCAAGTATAAAAGTATACAGAGAGATACTGAAATAAAAGATGTTTTAAACACTACAAAGCTCTTTCTAAATGTAATGAAAATTCCCTCTCTCAAACTCTGCCCATGCAGGTGTTATGAGTTCCTTGAGAACAAAGAGAATGTGTTTCATTCATCATCTTTACATTCCTCAAAGATCTAATGTTGAAAATATACTATGGGCCAGTGTTCTGGTGGGTAATAGGATAAAACGATGAATAAGACAGTCCTAGGTCTTCAATTGCCCCAGTTATATCAGAATCAAAAAAAAAATCCAAAAATCCACTCAGATGTGCCAGGGCAGTTTTCAGTATTGGGAGTAAGACAAAAAAGTTACAAAACAATGAAGAAATATTTAGCTGTAAAAGCCACTGCACTAGGATTTGATCAGAATGCAGGTCCTAGATGATAAAACATTTCCTTCCTTCCTCTTCTTGGAAAGGTATATGCAAAAGTATTAGGATTTGATACGATTTGTCTCCTTGTTTATATAGGTTAAGGAGGTTTCCTAGAATTGTGAAAGTCTCCTAAGATTTTACAAAACAATTCTCTATTAATTACCATATGCTTCAAAATATGGCATGTACTCATCTCATACTTAAGGTAACACTAAATTGTTCTTTCAGGGAATATTTGTTCCCCCAGCCTGCTGTAGCTATTATTGTGCCCTGTGATGCACAAAAGTGAAGTCTGAAGCCCAGTTCCCAGCAGTACCATCATTGTTCATGTGCTCCCACACAGAACTTTGACAATAAGAAATAGCTCATTCCTAAACAGCACCTGCTATCATGTACACCTAATGTACAGGCTGCAGTGTAATTTTCATTTACTGATCTGGCTTTATAAATTTCCAATTTTGAATTTATAAAGAACTCTCTTCACCAATTTCAAACAAAAATATTTCTTGTTCAATATCTTGGAAACTCTTGAATTGATCTTGCATATGAATTGCAGCAAACAACATGAATGGCTAACTGGCAGTGCTGAGAAATGGCACTCAATCAAAACGATTACATGAATGAAATGGAAATCTTTACACGCTTTTATTATTAATGTTAATCATATGCCAGATAAGATATCGGATATGTGTCAACTAAACGATCAATAGAGACTCCTCTGAGTGAAGTAATGTCACAAAGTACATCAGGGCATTATAATTTTGACAGGGTGTTCAGTGTGATTTCTGAATGTAGAACTTTCTATAAAGCTTTCGCCATTCAAATCACTGGGTAGCCTCCTTTTGTTCTGTATCCAGAGGTCAGCAAACAAATAAACCCAGTTTCCAATTCCTCTCTGGTGAGGTCTCTTTAAAACAGAAAGCAATTTTTTTCCCCCAAACTGTGGTTCGATCTTACGCTTTATTGATTTCTTATTTATACCTGGGAAAGTTACATTATTCATATGTGTGATATTGTCTCTGTTGGTAATTGGGGTTAATAGTTATTGTCAGGGCAAGTATGCTAATAAGGTAATTAGCTATGGAGTTTTTTTGTGCAGGCAAGTTTGGCTCTCTGGAATCAATATGCTACAAATCTATGCTTTATGGACAAGTATTTCTGTTTATTAATATAAAATTTTTCAGTAGTCTAATGTGAAAGGATTCACATGATTTATGTTGTAGCTATGTTTCCAAACAGACCTGATTTTGTAAGTGATGTAGGATTTACCACAATGAGGGAAAGAACCATTAAGATCAGAAGTCTGAATTTAAATCTGAGCCTTCATTCCACCAATTAGTTTCTGTGACAGTCTAAGAAAAACCATTAAACTGTTCGAGGCTCATTTTTCTTTTAGATAGTACTGGAGTAATGCTCTTAACCTTCCTATCTCATTTTTATATATTGGGTTTTCTAAACTTTAATGTGGTGTTTGAAATTTTAGGTATCATTATTGTTGCTATATTGGGAAAAATTAGTAGGAATTGGTGGTAAAATTTTGGCATTAATTGTTTCATCCGAATAAGGCTATGCCATTAAAATCACAGCCTAGTTTTGGACAAGAGATAGCACTGAATATGATTTAATTTTAATAACAATGCTTAAATTTAAAAAATATTCTTGTCTATCAAATTAAAAGATTCTGACAAGACTGAGGTGATTCTTTCCAGCCTAAGAAAAACAATTATTACTAAAACCAAAGACTTCTTATCAGGAGTCAGTGCTCTCCATTAATTGCAGCCTATTTTCTCACCGGGGTGGGAGTTTGCTGGCTGGTGTTGAGCAAGTAGGGGAAGAGAAGTGAAGGAGGAAAGTGAGTGTCATGGGCTCTGCCTTGAATTGAATGTCAGTCAGATACTTAAAGAGAGCAGGGTGGAGGCAGAAAGATGTTTACAAAGGAGCGTCCTTAAGACGGACCCCTTGGGAAAGAAGGGACAGAAAGCATCCCTGAGCAGAGGGAGAAACTGCGCTATGATTCAGGCCTAATGCCAGGCTCAGAGTCCCCACAGAGATGCTCTGGAGCTTTCAGAGTCATCGGGAGCTGGGTGGAGCTGGCCAGGCCTCCTGATGCAGGCACCTGCGAAGGGGGTGGCGTTTATCAAGGCACCTCTCCACAGCTGAAGGCGCTGGTGGCTGAAGGCTGCCTATAGACAGCACTCCCAGCACCTGGGGCAACAAGTCCCTCCTTAAGAGGGATGGTGGGCACATGACAGGAGCCACAACAAGCCCACACCAGCTGAAAACTTTTGTGGCTAGAAGGAAGGCAGAGAACAGGTAAAGGAGTGGGGAGTAAAGAAAATTAATGCTCACTAAATGTTTTAGTATGTTCCAGTCATTGGGCTAGGCACACTCTTAGGTTATCTCATTTAATTATCAAAACTCTATGCATGGGGAGTGGGCGTAGCTCAGGGGTTGAGTGCCTGCTTCCCATGTACAAGGTCCTGGGTTCAATCCCTGCTACTTTTATTTTACAGATGAGAAAATTTAGGTTCAGAGAGGCTAAGTAGCTGGTCCAAATCACACAGCTAAGAAGTGGTCAAAGAAAGTTGCTTGTGTGAAGAGTCTACATCATTAACCAAGACCCCATCCTGTCGCAAAAGGAAAGAGAGCTCTGCAAAGTTAGGATTCAAATCTAAACAGGATTAGCTCCCCAACTAATTCTTTCCCTTTTATCACAATATAACCAAATGCCCTATGTATGTTTCAGACTTGAAGTTCATCACTGAATATTGAACAAATGTTTAATGACCATTCAGCTGAACACACATTCTAGAGTAGCTTTAGTATTTTTCTATAGTAATAAATTCTAAAATTTCAAACTGGAAAATGTTATGCTGTGTTACTAGTCAGGATAAATACCTTGTTTTGGGGTTTTTGTTTTGTTTTGTTTTGTAATTCAAGCAAAGTCTAATGGAAAAAAATACAGTACAAAAGCCAATTAGCATTGCTATCCTGTTGTTCACTGTTTAATATAGCAGAAGAGTTTTATATTTCTGAGTGAAGTTATGTTTTATGAAATGAAAAAGACTCTTATCAGTTAAATCAGATGAATTTCAAATTGCAAGCTTCCACTATACCTGGCTTTCATAATACATATACTTTGCTTTCATTAATAACATAAGGAAGTGGGAGAGGCAAATATTTCCATGTGAAAATTATAGCAAAGTTCAGCAACTCATAACAATTATCTCTCTCAAAAGTCAGCCCAATGCCAGATAATAAATTGTTTCAAAACTTCACCTTCCTTTGTCATCTATTTTATTTAAACTAATCAGTTATCAGGCTAATAAAATGTTTCCACTGAACCTATTCTTAGAAACACTGAAATATGGATTATTAACCGAAAACTTCCAAATGATAGGTTGAAAAGCATATCTTAAAAAATAAAAATAAGAACCTCTCTTCAAAATTTTAATCAGGAAAAAAGAAGAATGCCCTTAATATTTCTTTGGCTATTTAATACTTCTTTTGTTATAATAATTCTTCCAACTTGGAAACACCAGCACATTCCCTGTCTTACAAGTTAATAAAATAGAGCATCTTCCATGTTCATTGCATGACATAGTGGCACACTTTGCCATACAAAACACTTGTGTTTCATAGTAAGTCAACTCTGATGAATGGAAAGGTAGCCGAACTTGAACTCCAAAGACACAGTCTCTGACTTGGTGATGCTGCCTACTAGCTGTATGACCCTAATGTGACATGTCATCTCTCTGAGCTTCAGTTTTCTTGTTTTTGAAATGGGTATAATAACAAACCCCCATGGTTTGGGGAGGATAAATTTAGGTAACATATGTGAAATAAATTTTGTGAGCATTGAATCCAAATGCTTTTGCATACTGTAAATTGTGCTCTAAACCCAAAACATTTATATCATTAACCTATTAGAGTTTATTTTGGTATATAAGTTAATAAGTTAGATCTCCAACTTTATTTTTTCCCCTTTGGCTATGCATTTTAGCAACATTTTTTAAAAATCAATATTTTATCACTGATCAAAATGTGGATTTTAGCATGAAATATATGTATTGGGGTCAACTTTTGTACTTTATTTTCTATTTTAAACGGTTTTAATTTTAATATTTTCTAAGTTTTTAAATAAGTTTTAGAGTCAGACCTCCTCATTACCCTTTTTTTCCCCCCATGTTTTTTATTTTACTATTAAGGCAAGCAATTTTTGCCTTCCTATATGAAATATAGAATATTCTGGCTTTTTAAGTTTAAAAACATATTATTTATTGTGCCAATAAATGAAATTTCCAATAATCCTAGCCCTTGATCACTGCATAAGTAGATGTACCTCTCGTCTTCAGTAAGTAGAGTCCAGTTAATGGAGGATCCTGAGGGTGTTGGAGTCCAGGACACGAGGGCTTGCGTAATTCCAAACCTACCTTATTCCCATATTATAGCAAAGATTCCAAAGGAAGAGGTAGGAGTTATAAGAACAAGTAAAATAATTATGTCTGAATCATAAGATTGATTTCTTCAAGCATGAATTTAGAAAGAAGTTAATTGCCCTACGTACTACAGCTTTTCATCAATTCTGCTGCTTGTGTTTTTTTATTCACTGTTTACTTTTTGCTTTTGCAATAAAATATATTTCAAACACTCTTAGGACTCAAAGTAAATAAGTCATTATGAAATGGAGGAACAAATAAATTACACACACTTATGTATGTGTGTATGTGCATGTGTAGTATATGTATTACTGGAAAGCTCTTGTTTATCTTTTGGGACTGATGTCTGTTTTAGTTTGCGAGGCTGCTTTCATATATACCACTACCTGGTTTTGGCTTAACAGGAATTTACTGGCCACAGTTTTGAGGCTAGGAGAAGTCCAAAATTGAGGCATCAGTAAGGCAATGATTTCTCCCCAAAGTCTCTAACAGGATTCTGGGTCCTGGTTGTGGGACTCCTTGAGCTCCGTCTCTTGTAGCTCTGCCTTGCAGCACGTGACCATGTCCTTTCCTTTCTCTTCCGGGTACCTGCAGATTTCCTGGTTCCAGCTCCTCCCTGTGGCTTTCATTGACTCTGACTCCCAGTTCCTTTTTCTTTGTAAGGCCTCTAGTCGTTGGGATTAAATTCCAACTTCATTCAGTTGGGCCACAGTTTAACTAAAAATAATGTCTTCAAGAGATCCTATTTACAACCAGCTCACACCCACAGCAATGTGGATTGAGATTAAGAACATGTCTAAATTGATAAGTATGAAAGCAGCATTTCATTTACAGGAAATTTATTGTAGTTAAGTTGTTCCTTTTAAAAAGAAATTTAACTCTGAATAGACAAATGTTTTCTCCATTTTAATTGCTTTCTCTGTTGTAAATGCGTGCATCTAACACTATGATTGAAGAAGTATTGTATATAAATGGGTAGGTTGGGCCAGATCAGGTATTGGAGATACAGACCAGGGGCAGAAGGCTGTCATGTGAGACCATCAAAGCAGGTATCACTTTTTAACTTACAAGCAAAGTTCCCTAGAATGGAATCTGCCAAGAGTGAACTAATTATGTACATGTGTAAGATATTTAGAAATAAAAAGAAGACACAGGGTTTTAGAAATAGGGGGTCTGAAGGCTAAAGGAAGACTTTTTTCCTCCCCAATCCACAGTCACCTCCCGTGTGTGTTTGCTTGTAAGAAGGATGGGGTGAAATAAACATCAGTGGAAATGGAGCCTATAGATGTTTGTGGGAGCAGACAGCATTGTGCAAGAAGAGCTACACCAAAAATGGGACAAGTATCAAAGTTACTCTCTAACAGGGGGAACAATAGAGCATAAGAATGAGGGGATGAAGGTGTAGAGAGAACAAACTGTGGTCTTCTAACTAAAGAATTTAGGTAAGGAATGGGGAAGGATTTAGGGGAATATCCTTACTTACACCCCTCTCCATATTTTAATTACCCACAACATTTGGCTCTGTGTTAACTTTGAATGCACTATGGAAATATTTTTTATAAGTATTGCAATGTGTGAAGATTATAAAGCAGGAAATAAATGTTAGAAATAGATATTTCTACTATTTTTATTTACTAATTATATAATGTATGATATACACATATTATATATTATTTATAAATAAATTGGATACATATATTTCCTATTATATATAAATATATATTCTTAATTTTAAATATTTCTATGATAACATGCATATATATTTTACAGGCACTGTGCTAGTTGCTTTGATATAAATTAACCTACATTTTGACACTCTCATCTCTTTGAAATATTACCTATTGACATGTTATTAGTCAGGGTTCTCTAGGGAAACAAAACTTACAGGAGATATCTGTAAATAGTATGATATTTTATAAAACTGTCTCATACAAATATGGCAAAGCATGAATCCAAATTCCACAGGGCAGTCTGAAAGCTGGGAATTCTAATGAAGGTTTTCGACAAATTCCCCAGGAGAAGCTGGCTGGCTGAAGTAGAGATGAAAATTTTCTCTTCTCACTGCTGAAATCATCACTTCTCCTTTGAAGGCCTTCAACTGATTGAATTGATAAATCTCATTGCTGAAGACATTGTTCTCAGCTGATTGTAGGTTAGGTATTATCAGCCATAGGTACAATCAACTTATTAATGATTTATGCACACAAAATGTCCTCAAAGCAACAATTAGGCCAATGCTTCCTTGACCAAAAATCTGGGCACCATTACCTGGCCAAGTTGACATATTCCATTCCTTGTCAACTTAGCAGGCATATACATCATCTTAAATCATACTTCTCTCTAAATAAAAGCAATAACATATATTTTATACATAGCAATACTCAGCTGCCCTCCGTATAACTAGAAACACATTAAATCTCTCAAAAATAGTGTGCAAGTGGGTAATATTCACTCTTAAACTTGATATCTCATAACTTAAATATTATGATATAAAATAATACAACTTATGTAATATGATAAGGGGATAAGATAGGGAAGAAAACAAATATATTTTCTTTTTGTGCATATACAAACATATTCATAACAAAACAAAGAAGAAATATTCATAACCATTATAGTCCTCGTTTCTGTAACTGGTCCCATGGTCATAGTTACTATTTATCACTACCTATTTCCACTACCCATTCTATGTTCCCTTTACCCTCAGTGAGCACCTCAGCTGACCATGGCTCTTTGCCTGGTAGAGTGACCCAAACTTTCATTCCTGAAGTTTCTGGGCCATTGGTAGGCCTGCCTGGATTGGGTTGTTGAAGTTTTCCATTGATTTTAATCACAGGGCATGGTAGTACTAAGAGATGCCCTACGGGATCTCCTGTATTACAGGCAAGCTCTTCTTTACTTCCATTGTGTAGTTGCAGTCCTATTTCCCATTGATAGGCAGGATCAACCACCCCATACAGCACAGTAACTCCCTTCTCTGCCTGTTGATTCAGAGATATGAAGAGCCCAAAGTGGCCAGGTGGCAATCTTAACTTTCAGTTCAATGGAATTGTTATTTTGTCTCTTGGTGTAGGTACTCCTCCTTTTGAAACTAATACCTGTAGACCAGAAGAACTTAAGGTTGCAGGGACAGGAAGCAGAACTTTTCCTAGTAGATCACTAGGGGTAATAGCGAGTGGTGCCACTCCCATTCACCCCTTGATTCCTGGACTTGTGAATCCTGGCTATTAGAGAAACAGCACCACAGAGTGATTTAGAGCATACACAACCTCCTATAGAACATTGTTACAGCCCTGCATGGTATTGCCATCTAGTTGGTGCTGTAATTGAGTCTTCAAAAGGCCATTCCACCATTCTATCAATCCAGCTGCTGTAGGATGATGGAGAACATGGTAAGACCAGTGATTCCATGAACATTTACCCATTCCAGCAGCACCATTTACTGTGAAGTGTGTTCCTTGATAAGCAATATCACAATGGTGGATAAGGCATTCTGTGAGGCCATGAATGGTAGTTTGGGCAGAAACTTTGCATGCAGGGAAGGCAAACCCATATCTGGAATATGTGTATATTCCAGTTAGAACAAATTGCTGCCCCTTCCATGAGGAAAGTGGTCCAATGTAATCAACCTGCCACCAGATAGCAGGCTGATCACCTCGGGGAATGGTGCCACATCAGTGACTGAGTGTGGGTCTCTGCTGCTGGCATATTGGACACTCAGCAGTAGCTGTAGCCAAGTCAGTGTTGGTGAGGGGAAGTTCATGTTGCAGAGCCCATGTATAATCTCCATCCCTACCACTATGGTCATTTTATTTATGATCCATTGGGCAATGACAGGAGTGCCTGGGGAAAGAGGCTGACTGGTATCACAGAATGGGTCATCTTATCCAGTTGATTATTAAAATCTTCCTCTGCTGAAATTTTCCTCTGGTGAGGATCCACGTGCGACACAATTATCTTCATGTTTTTGCTTACTCTGAAATGTCTATCCACATACCTCCTTCCCAGACCTCTTTGTCACCAATTTTCCAACTTTTTTTTTTTTCCTTCCAAGTCCCTGACCATCCAACAAAACCACTGGTAACAGTCTATGAATCAGTATACAATGCACCTCTGGCCATTTTTCATTCTAAGCAAAATGAACAACCAGGTGCTCTGCTTGAGGCTCTGCCCACTGTAAGAATTGCCCCTTTCCACTGTCCTTCAGGTATGTCCCAGAAAAGGGCTGCAGTGCTGCAGTTGTCCACTTTCAGATAGTACCTGTATATACCGAACCATCTGTAAACCAGGACTGAGTTTCCTCTTCCTCAGTCAACTGATTGTAAGGAACTCCCCAAGAGGCCTTAGCTTGTGCCTTTGCTCGAGCCCTATCTCATATATACCACTTCCATTTTATGATGGGGTACTGCTGTGCATGCCCAATTTTATGGTTTGGTGGGTCAGAGAACACCCAGCTCATGATAGGTAACTCAAGTCTCATGGAAACTTGGTGGCTCATGGTTAAGCATTCATTCTCTACTAAGGCCCAGTTGCAGGCCAAAAGCTGTTTCTCAAAAGGAAAGTAGTTATCTGCAGAGGATCGCAAGGCTTTGCTTCAAAACCCTAAGGGTCTGTATTGTGATTCTTCTATAGTGAACTGCCCAAAGGCTCCAGACAGCATCTCTATTTTCCAATGACACTTCCAGCACCATTGGATCTGCCAGATCATATGGCCCAAGTGGCAGAACAGCTTACATGACAGCCCAGACCTGTCATAGAGCCTCTTCTTGTTCTGTTCCCCACTCAAAACTAGCAGCTTTTCTGGTCACTCAGTAAATGGGCCAGAGTGGCACACCCAAGTGAGGAATATGTTGTCTCCAAAATCCAAAGAGGCCAAAAAGGTATTGTGCCTCATTTTTTGGACATGGGAAGGGCCTGATGCAACAGCTTATCCTTCACTTTAGAAGAGATATCTCTACAAGGCCCACACCACTGGACACCTAGAAATTTCACTGAGGTGGAAGTCCCCTGTATTTCTGTTGGATTTATTTCCCATCTTCTGACTCTCAAATGCCTTACCAATAAGTCTAGAGTAGTTGCTACTTCTTTTTCACTAGGTCCAATCAACATGATATCATCAGTATAATGGATCAGTGTGATGTCTTGTGGGAGGGAGAAAATCAAGTTTCCTGCAGGCAATATTATAACATAGGGCTTTTTGCACCAGTTCTCTGCTCGGGCCAGCACTCCTGCATGGGCCAGCACTCCTGTGTGGACCAGCTTGCAACATGGGCCAACTTGCCCTCACCAGGAGGTCCTGGGAATCAAACCCTGTACCTTCCATATGGTAAACAAGAGCCCAATCGCTTGAGCCACATCTGCTTCCCAAGGCTGGAGATTTGATATACCCCTGAGGTAGGACAGTGAAGGTATATTGCTGGCCTTGTCAGCAGAAAGCAAATTGTTTCTGGTGGTCCTTACTAACAGCAATTGAGAAAAAAGCATTTGCCAGCTCAATAGTTGTGTACCAGTTACCAGGGGATGTGTTGATTTGCTCAAGTAATGATACCACATCTGGAACAGCAGCTGCAATTGGAATCACCACCTGGTTAAGTTTATGATAATCTACTTCCATCCCCTAAGATCCATCTATTTTCTGAATATGCCAAACAGAGGAGTTGAATGGGGATGTATTAGGAATCACACCACCTCTGTATCCTTCAAGTCCTTGATGGCGGCACTGATCTCTGCCTAATCCCTCCAGAAATCCAGTATTTCTTTTGATTTAATATTTTGCTAGTTAGGGACAGTTCTAGTGGCTTCTACTTGGCCTTTTCTACCATAATAGCCCTCACTCCACAAGTCAGGGAAACAATGTGAGGATTCTGTCAGTTGCTGAGTAGGTCTATTCCAATTATGCATTCTGGAACAGGATGGTTCCAGGGACCCACTGGACTCACTGTTAGATGGACCTGAACT
>PVKH010022760.1:0-14029 GCA_004027955.1 Chaetophractus vellerosus
ATAAGAATATACTTGAGCTATGTCATTTAAGATAAAAAATAAGTCTAACCTAACGATACTGAAAAAATGGAAATATCTTCCTTTTTTTAGAATGTACTTCTTGGCACTTATCTTCATATACAGTGAAATTTAATATTTCCACAGGGGCAAAGGAAGGAAAGTACTGTGTTTGATGAAACACTGTGACTGCAAGGCCTGCATGAGTGTGAATTAGGCCAAGACTTCAGGGACATAGCTGGGCTAACATTTCATAAGGATAAAATGTAGAGTTGGGAGGAAAACATAGTATTTAGAACTAGGTGGAATGGCAGGGAAGACAGTACTTACATGTCTTTCTAAAGTGGAAATGTGGCCCATATTACCAACATCTTGTTATTAAAAAAACCATAAATGTATGACAATTTTTAACATTTTATTGATATTTTAAAAGCTCATTATTTCATTGATTTTTTTCTTAGTAAAATCAGAGTAGACATAAGACAAAAACATTTAAATGATCCCCATAGCTAAGGATTCTCTAAAACTCAATAGAACACAGTGAAAAATCTCCAATCAAATGTTTCATTTCACGAATTAAGGGGGAAATATATAAAGAAATTATTATAAATTGTTTTTATTTTATTCCCTAAGTTAATTTACTGAAGATGAGCTAGGAAAAAGAAAGTGTGTGTGTGTGTGTGTGTGTGTTTTCCACTGCTTTCTTCTAGAATAAGTAACTCTCTGGCAATAAAAATTTTATTGTATATCAGGCCACAGTATTTATGCCCAGGATCTTAAACCATTATTTAATAACATAAAAATAGTTTTTCCTACCACACTCCACTGTGTCCTCCAATTGAGACAAGATGTTTAACAGATATATCATTTTATAACTCTTTTTAAAGGTTTTTCCTATTGTGTATCAACAGCATGTTTCTTCCTTTTTAATTCTAAACACATCTTCTTCATTTCTACTCACACTTGATTTACAGGAAGATCTATAACATATTTTTAATGTAATTGTAGGGTGGTAGTCAGGGTTTTAGGGATTCCTTCAAGCCTATGATGTAACTGTCAAGGTACAGAACTGTAGCTATCACTGAACTTTTCATCACACAGGACATGGTACTGAGTGCAAGGGAAGGACCACTGCTGAGATGCTGTCTGAAATTCTGTCGAGTGAAATTGCTTGGATAAATAACCATTATACATCACTTATGAGATAACAGATGCCTTAGTATGCTTAATAATTGAACATCATTCTTTATCAATATTGAACTTTAGGATTGACATGTTTTTATATTTTAATTTTGTAACACTGAAAAATTTTTAAATATTCTCTCTCCACATATGTCCTGGAGCTAGCTTTGTATATTTCCATTAAACCATATGTTTTCATTTCCTGGCTGCTAAAACAAATAACAAAAGTGAGTTGGCTGAAAAAATGGTAATTTATTGACTCACGAGTTTGTCGGTAGATGAAGTGCAAAATCAAGGTGACAGCAAGGTGATGCTTTCTCTCCAAAACTGTGGCATTCTGGGACTGGCTGCCATGGATCCTTGGTCCTTGCTTTTCTGTCACATGGCAATGCACAAAGCAGCATCTTCTCCTTTCTCTTCCAGGTTCCGTGAACTTCTAGCTTCTCGCTGCTCCCTGTGGCTTCCTCCTTCCATGTCCCATTTCCTTTGCCTATAAGGACTTCAGCCATATTGGATTAAGGCCCACTCTCCTTCAGTTTGTGCACACCTTAACTAATAGTGTCTCCAGAGGTCCTGTTTTTCCATTGAGCTCACATCCACAGGTCCAGAGGTTAGGATCTGAACGTGCCTTTTGTGGGAGACATGATTTAATTCCCAATACCATATGTTCATCCATATCATATACAAACAATCACATACATATTTATATAGTATTCACAGACCCATATCTACAGTATACTTGCACATATATGCTACACATATGGTTTATATTATATTGTATATATATTTATAGTTTATATGCTTCCATGTGTGTCGCCAGATTTTCTCTAGGTTCTTGGCTAAGCTACAAAATATGAATTTTTAAGTGCAAACCAGTTTAGTTAGACCAGTAATTTTTTAAGGAAAGGAAGGAAGAAAAATGGGAGAAAATAACAAATTTTGGGTCCCAGCTAGCGAGGAAACAGGCTGAAAGAGAGATAAAGAGGGCTGGTTTCCAGGCTGCAAGTCCCCATTACAGATTACAAATGCCCAGGTTACTTCTGTGCTGATCCAGGCAGGGGAAAAAAGGCAAGAACAGGGGGCTCGTTGGCTTTGATGCTTGCCTTTTAAACCATTAATTACTCCTCCCCTTTTCTAATGACAGAGGAGGAGTCCCAGCTGTTTGCTATTGTGATTGGTTACCCCACCCCTCAATCCCCAGGGAGGGCCCAATGATAAGGCCCCCTAGAGACTATCTGGGGCTTCTCCTTGATTCCTGAGGAAATCTCGTTCTGAAGTGGAGTGCTCACAAGGGTCTGCCAGCAGCCATCTTTTGGGGTATTTGTGGCCATGTGGGTTTCCTGTCAGGTTCCAACTCTGCCTATTGACTCCTGATCTACTGGCCTGCCACATGTGTACATATATGTGTATTATAAATTTGGGAGTTTTATAGGTGCTTAGTTCATCATACTCATTTAGTAAATTTTCTTATGATATAGCATGAATTTCTTTAAGATTAATGTTAATAAATGCAAGTAGAATCTTCTGTGTAAATGCTAAGGTATAAAAGAACATGTTCCTTTTTCCTGAAGTAGAAGGGTACAGTTTATTCCTTCACATAAGAGGATAGCTTTGGGGCCGGCTCGATAGCCCAGTGGATAGGGCACCGGCATACCACATGGGAGGCCCCGGATTCGGTTCCCGGGGACCTCTCCTAGCGGGCAGACCGCCTTGAGAATGGCAAGCCGCCATGGGAGGGCCAGAGCCGCTGTGGGCAGGGCAAAAAGCTGCCACGGACAGGGCAAAAGCCGCCACGGGCAGGGCAGGTCGCCCGCGAATAGAGTGCAGCCAGCCACCCACGAACTGAAGCAAGAGCCGGCCGTGAACAGACGCAGAAGCCGCCCACAAGCGGGGAAAGCCGCGCCTGCGCAGTGACCACTCTCGGCGTCCCCGCAGCGGGGGGGAAGGGGAGATATGTAATAAAATAAATAAATCTTTAAAAAAAAAAAAAGAGGATAGCTTTTCTAAGTAGATCAATTTATTTATGCACTTTTTCTATAGTGGCAGTGTTTTTTGTATAATTTTACGTTTATTACCCCTGATGCTGTCCCCCGAACACATTTAGAGAAAAAAAGTTTGTTTCTTTGTTTGATATCCTTACCATGAATATTTTCCTTGCTTTTAATTTATTGTGTGGTAGCACTCAAGGTTAATTCAAGGTATCAGGAAAGTGTGATTGTGACAAGATTCGGTGATGACAGACAAATTAATGTAAAATCAGTGGATTGTATATTGATTCTTATCATGGGATCCTTGCAAAATGAAGTCATTATTTAATTAGACTTTTATTCATACTAATAAATGATTCCCAGAATAGACTGTTCTGAGCTTTGATGATGGCTGTTCCATCATCACTAAGGAACTTAAAAGGACAATGTGAATGGAAAACTTAGAAAAATGGTAATCATAAGAGACACAGGAAAATTGTGTGTTAAGCTTCTTTTCCTGCACAAGGAATAGAAATATTTTCTCTCTCTAAACCCATCAACTCTCAGAACCTCTTGGCAAATATAAAGAGGTCTAGTTGAGCACTCTGCAAATTTCTCATGAAGATTTTCACATCTGATTTCTTTCTGGTGGCAACAACTCATTATCAGGCACTTTTGCTCCACTTGTATGCAACATGGAGTGAAGTTAGCCCGGTTATGGAGCAATTTCAGTAAGATTTTGGCGCTCATAAATGGTAGGTTAGATTCCTTGCTAACCCACAGTTTTCCAAATCTACACGTTAATAATGAAATTTTTCACCTGCGCTGTAGCATAGATTACAAATACATATCTGTATAAATTATTTTTGTTTATGTTAATAATGCATTTACATCTGATTCTTTCTTACCTATCCATTTTTAAAATAATAATGAGAAATTCCTATTCATGAAGATCCTTATTTTTCAATATGTTATTTTTTAACTTAATAAATTATAAAAATAAACATGTAATAAACTATAAAAATAAACATGTCTCCTCTGTTGAAATTTCTTGCTTAAATTTAGTTTCCTCCTAAAACACTACCCCTGTACTTTGTGTGAATTGATATAGTGCAATGAAAATTCAGGAGGATGCATGTTTTTAAACTAATTTATCCTGGTGTTTTTTTTTTTTAATCTACTTTATTCCAATCTCACTAGTTCTATAGAGAAAAAACTTTTTTTTTTGGTCAAAATTGCCAGCATTTTGAAGAACACAGAAGAGGTTGGAATAATCATTTTATTCCAGATATTATATTGAGTAAATTCAAAGTAGATAAACCACCTTATGTGATTTCCCAGATTTAAAATGTTTATTTTTTCTTCATTTTACTTAAAAGGTCACAGTAACCTAGTATAGTAAAAGCAAAATACTAATATTTAGAATTGATGCTGAAAAAAATAAAGGTTATTTCCAGAATACTCACCGAAGAGATCTTTTTTCAAATAATTAAGAATAATTCAAAAATCATATTTCCACTTTCTTATTTAAAAATTAAAGCGTATCATATCAGTAAATGCATAAGTCTAATCTATCCTCTAAATAACTTTTTTTTTTATTCTTGGTGAGGTTTATGCCAGTTTGAAACCCTCCTGCTCTAGGAATATAATTGCATGTATAGGAGTATTTGACCTTTAAAAAGTAAAACTACAGCATTGCTTCATAAATTGTTTTTTTATCACAAATAATTATTCTAATTATTCTAAATATGATTAGGCTTCTAGAAAATACAACATTTGGGTTCGTCTTATTTGTTTCTATAGAAGAGATGTTTTTTAGCATTCAGTAACATTTCCATTTCTTTTCACAAGATAGATACAAAAAACAAATTAAGACCCATTGCTTATTCTTAAAGAGACACTTTGATTCTACTTCATAGTTGATATCTGGGGAGGAGAAAATCAGTATGTGTCACTCATTCTCAGCCCTCCAAGCCATAGCAGTAGAATGAAGAGGTCGCAGCAGTTGCTGAAGATATTATTTCCAGGAGGCTGACTCTAATGTGTCTACCACTGGTCGTTCCGTTCAAAAAAAAGATTGTTGCTCATTTGTAGAGCTGTGTTTTGTTTTCTCAACTTGTGCTTTAGGTTTATAGTTTTGGTGCAGTACCCAGTTCTGTTTTTAAGTGAGTACACTCATTCATTTATTCTCTCATTTAACAAATATTTATCAAACATTTGCTATAGATCAAGTTCTGCATTATATGCTGGGAATTCAACAAGACACAAGAGAAACATGGTCTGTGTTCAGGCAAAGATTATATTTTAGTGGTTAGGTAGTGCAGGTCTAATTTTGCAATGAGCAAAGAATCTGTGGGGCTTTCAGTAGAAACATCTGTTAAATGCATCTTTTGGCCTGATTCCAATTTCTTGGAACATGAGTTTGATGTAAAATTTTACTTATCATTTAAAAATATTTCCATGGTACAAGATACCCTTCTTTATATGGCTCAGCTGACCTTTCCTGCTTTGTCTCTCACCTGGCCCTTCTACTTTGTACCCTGTACTCCAGTTATTCTTAATCACTTGCATTCTGCATCAAGTTCTGCTGTCTCTGAGTCTCAGATCCTCTTCATGGGTTAATTACAATTAACCTGGCATTTGTTTAAATCATTTGTTTAAATTATTCTGGGCACCAGTGAGCAAACCAAACATGGTCTTAGAGTGTAGAATCCAATGATAGAGTCAGAAATTGATCAAATAATCATACAAATATATATTTACAACTGTAGATACATAGTGACAGTATAATTGGAACTGTTCTATTAAAAATTTTTGCCTCCACCTCATGAAAAATATTTTGTGAAAGTATTTCCTGATTATTGTCCACCAATCTTGCAAAAATTAGTTTGACAGTAGCTTTTCGGGATATGGTGTGGATGTTTTCCTTGGAATTCCCAATCCTACCATAAGAATTTTCACTTCTTAGGTGAAAATTGCCCCTTTGAAAAATCAATACATGCCTACATTGTAATCATTCCTGGAAAAGAGTGAAAAAGCAAATATCTATGAATGGGTTTGAGCATATTGAGATATTCTAAGAAAAATCAGATCATTTTCAGAAGAAAATTAAGTAATAATTTTACTTTTATAAATCATTTCTTTGAAACTATCACTTCTTATTTCTTTTTAATTATTTCCTGTAACTATTCTTATTTGAAAATTGACATCTTTCCCAACTACTTTCAAGATGTAGTACTGAACTGAATTAATTTACTGTTTTATCTGTAATTTCCCCTTAAAATGCTTGGCATAGTATGATGGCGATTTTATAATTAAAGTGCCAAGGTGCACTAAAAAGCATGCAACAGAAAGCAGACTGAGGTTGAGTTATGAATGCAGTCTCCATTGGGAAGAGCTTCTGATCATTTCAGCTTCTTCATTGTGTGGTTTGAGTATTTGTTCTGCAGAAAAGATAATTCCTTTTTGCTACAAACTGTCCTTGAGCTTATCAGACTTGGTTTAATAAATCTCCTTGAATGACGTAGTGACCTTCCTCTGCCGGCAAGCACTGTGCCATTCCAACACGTGGACTTGGAATCCTTAGGTGCATGGATCAAAGTGAACATTTTTCTCAGTGGTTAGTGCTTTCTTCTTCCACTAACTTCTGCTTTTTTTTTTAACATTTAGTAGTTGAAAAAGGTAAGCTGGCCTCCTTGTTAGCTAAGCACCACTCCAGCTCACAGTAAGAGGCCAATGTTATAAACAAAACAATGTGTCAGAACTCTGTGGAGTTCATGAGAACTCATTCAGGAAACCAATTTAAAATAATAAAATAGCATCCAGAAACACAGTGTACATTTGAAAATATCTTCCCTCTTGGGATTTCATTTGTCTTTCTATGGTATTTAGGCAGGATTTTACAGGCTTGTCATTTTTCACAGAAATAGTCATGTGTATAGAAACAGGGCTTCAGAACTGCTAAGTTAGAAGAAAACTACCTGAGTTCTGATCCTGTGTGTGGCCACTTACTTTTGGAGGAAATCATCTACCTTTCAGTGAGCCTCGCTTTCCTCATCAGTAGACTCAAAGGATGGTCTGGAGAGCTGGTATTCAAACTGTGATCCACAGAGACCCAAAGATCACTGCAGGGGAGGAAGGGTGATCAAGAAGTCTGATAAGGGGTGCTCCAGCGCCCTTCCCCCATGTGAACCCAAACTGTTCCCATTTATTCCTCCCTTTGAAAAATTTTTTTCTCAGTAGCATCTCTAAGCCCTGAGTTTCACTCAATGAATGAATGAACAAATGAACAAATGAATGTTTCTTTTTGCATCTAAAATGCAATAGGGTACATCTTATCAAGTCAGATTTATAATGCTCATGGACAAGAGAAGGCAAGAGTGTGCTTTATCTATTAAAAATATTGAGTTTTTCTTTTTGATTAGATTATTAGAATAAATTGGACTTTCTTCCAAACATCTTATATCATTTGCTGAGCAGCTCCTTTACACTGTTTGTCCCAAGAAAAATCATTGACTTTGTGGGGGAAATCTTTGGGTGCTCTACTGTTAGTGCCTTCACAGCCAAACATTTGACAGGTTCTTACTTATTAAATGGTTAGGATGTGCTAAAGCCAGAAGCTCTACTCTCTGAGCCAAAAGCAGGAGAGTTTTTACACTCTTCTTAAGCTTTATCACATTAAGTTAAGAAGACATATGATTCATAATAAACATGAATGTTGGGATATGTTAATTTTTAACAAATCATTCTGTTGTGCAAAGAATAACAAATGATTATTTGTTGGGGATGAGAATTGATTATTTGTTTCACACCAAAGGCATTTGTTGTTTGTGAACAGGTAACTGTATTTTGTATCCCCCAATATCCTTTGAAACTTGTGCTTTACACATGTGAATTTACCTTTCTAATATCAATCACTTTTTATGAACTATGGAAATTATTCACTTCTCTTTCATTCTCTGTGTGTTATATAATATAGGTCCACCTGTCAATGTGAAGTATATTGTTCCTTTCCCAACTTGTATTCTAACCAATTATGAAATCATATATATTGAGGGAAAATGCTGTGTCTCTTTAACATATTTTGAATTCATTTGTAATAAGGAAATGCTCAGGCAAAAGAAAAAGTAGGTTAATTTTGAAAATATATTAAGATCAATCTAGGTCAATATTGAGATAATCTAACTAATAACTTCTGCCAATACATTTATCTATTCTATTCATTTTCCAAACTGCACAATCAATAGGTATAGAGAAATGACCTAATATTCATTTGCTAACCTGTTTTGACCACCTTCACTGTGTTAAAACAATTTTGGAGAGCTGAGCTGACCAAGTTTCAAGTTTTGTGAGTGAGCATATTTACCATGACTTGCTAAAACATTGTTCTTCATTAAACTATTTTTTCACTTATATATATAACATGTTGCTTTTAAATCCACCAATCTATTTTGGCCCTGCCTTGATTTTCCTGGGGTTTCTTTCATTGCATCATGAAATACAGAACAATTTGAGTGTGCAATTTAGCTAGACCTATATAAATGTAGCCATATTCTTTCTCATTAAATTGTAATTGTAATCCTACACATAATATCAATAAAGGCCTATAATTATATAAGAATTTAGAGTATACATGATTTGATGAGACCGATTTTGAACAATTCTCCTTGCATTTATAAAAACAACCTGGAGGTATTGTTGAAGATATTTTAATCATAAAAATTGCAGTGATTTTAAGAAAAAATCTAAAAGGAAATGGTAATTATATTGTTTCAATTACACAGAGTGACATATGAAATACGAAAGTAATAATTATAAAAATCATGCCAGGTAAATGTGATGTGCAGTGTGATATATGCTAAATACTTCATGCTCATTCCCTCTCTAATCCTCACAATAATCTCTGAGGAAAGAACTTTTCAAGTAAGGAAACTGAGGCATAGAGAGTTTAAGTAACTTGCCAGAAGTGTTCAATAAACGTTTGCTGGATGAAATTGTAATGACATATGCTGTCCTCTGGGTAGTGAATCAATTACTTTTCCTATATTTCTGTTCCAAGCTGGATAACACCCCATTTTAACCCTTCCCCCATCTTCTCCCTCAGAAACGATAGCATTTATGTGAGGGAGAGGAGCTCCCAGATTCAAGCTGAGCTGGACAGCTTGAGAGAAGAGCTGTGCCATTCCCCTGGCAGGTTGTCCTAAGCCTGTCTCCCCTTCTTAGATCAGTGAACAGCGAGCTTTTCGGTGCTCAGATATGCACTGCTGAACAGCTGCAGAGTCCCACCCCAGAAGACTCTCTTTGGGACTAAGCCAAATGATCCTTCGTAAAACTGTTCCGCAAATTGCTTTGAAATTCATTTTGCTGCAAAGTGCTATGTAAATGCAAAGTGATTATCTTTATTATGATAACTAAATTCATGTACCTTTTAAAATTTCTACAGGGCCTATTTTGTAGACATTTTATGATGATACTCCATCATAAGCACCTTTCCTTAGCATTGCTGTCATTCGGAAACCCTATACCCCAACTGTCCAACTGTGAATAGAATTATATATTAATGAAGAGATACCTGATTACTATATATAGAAGATATAGAAAGGGTTCAAATAAAAGAATAAATATTTATTAAATTCCTTCTATCCATGCCAAAACTTGCCAAGGCTTTATACCAAAAGATAAGACCAATACTTGGCCTCAGGGGCTTATGGCTTATGCTAACACACCAGCACAAGTTCCTTCAATATAACATAGAATGATAAAGATAATAACATATACATCATCATGTAAATGGATTTCAAAGTGATTTTATTTTCATTGACTTATTTAGCAAATATAATTGAGCACCAATTATTTGTCAGGCACTGGGAATACAGTAGTGAGAAAAACAAGAAGGATCCTTGGCTTCATGGAACTTCCTGTCTATACATGTAGGTTTCATGGAAGAGCTAGGAGAAGCCAAAAAGATAAGGATGTATAACGGTATTCCAGAAAGTGAGAAATGTAGAGGGAAAAGCACAGAGACAGGGAAGTATAGAATATTAGCACAATGATGATTATAGAAATTCTCTGATTTCTACCCGTATTTGCAGACTCCCACATATCTTTCAATCAAGTATAAGAATTTCAGACATATTATCAAAAGAGGAAATATCAAAGTTGATGACTATTTTGTGAAAACACTAAGATTCATTGTCTTGCTGTTTAATATTAATAATCTCTGTACATTTTGTTGTTGATTGTTATTTTCCTGGACCTCGAGAAATAACGATCCACTTAGCTGTGTAAGAAATCTCTAGCATAATCCATTTATTGAAACAATTAAGATTTATTCAAGATATCTTATAAGTTATATGATTTGAGTTTTTTACTTAAGATAGCTATAGAGTTTTACCATGGTAACCAAAATTCTATGGACTTATGGGAAAAAAGGTGTATTTCTTGCTCAAATGACATCTCCCTGTGTTAAACAGTGTCCTCACATTGTAGCAGCCTCAATCTAGAACATTGTAGCTATAGTAGCAAAGGGAAGTGAGAGGGTAATGTGAACCACTCACTTTTCCTTAAATTTTCTGCCACACGTGACTCAGCTCTCTTTCTGCTCATCAGCGGAGTTGGCTTGTATCCACTTGCAAGAGTTAGCTGTTGAATTTTGTGAGTCAGTTGTTAAACATGGCCTTCATTAAAAATTAAATGATATAAGCTTATAATTAATAGATTACATAAAAACAATAAATACTTAAAGCTAACCATTTGTTAATTATTTTACTATACTTAACATCATCTAAGCACTTGAGGTTGTTTCCTTCTATTGCATCTCAATGATAGAGATACTCAGTAATGGTGTGCTATTTCACATCTCTTCTCAACTCCACATTCAGTGAACTCATGTTGGTAGCATGAAATCAGCCATTTCAAGATGATTTAAACCCCCCAAATCAGCAAACACTATGAATGAGGACTTTTTGTTGTTCATTGTTGCCCGCTACACAACTGGCTTACAGTCAATGGCCTCGGGAAGTCATGTGGTCACCCCTGAGAGCACGTGGCCAGGAAGGTCTAATCCGGAGGTTGAGATGGATAAGGAAGGCATAGGAAAAGGAAGGACTCATCAGTGAGGCTGTAACTCAATTTTGATTCCCCTGATTTTCCCTTATGTTTTACTTGTCTTCTTTCAAAATCACTTGTGTGTGTGTGTGTGTGTTTTTTTTTGCTACATTTGTTGAATACCCACTCTATATAAAGCAAATGAGAAGTCTTTACAACTTATTCTTTTACCTCCTTTATCACTGTTCTATTTGCTAATCTTTCTTTTTTTTGCTAAATTCCTAGGTTTTACACACACACACACACACACATACACACACACATTTAACTGGATTAGTGATATAAAGCAAGAATTATGCCATTAAAACTTTGAGGATCCTGAATTCCATTGACAGATCTTTTGAGTTGCTTATGTATTCAGAAAGGAGAAACGTTCCCACTGTCTTGAAATATGTAAAGGCTTAGCAAATCTTAAAAGTTTAACAAAAGATTTTTGTCTATAATTAATGGTAACCTGAACGGAATTCATAGATCTCAAAGGCACTTTGTAGAGTTTGACCCTAAGTTATCTCATTTGAGACTGAGAATATCCTATTCACGCCTGGAAAAAGGGAAAGGCCAATTATAAAGTGCTTTGATGGTGCTAAATGGCTGTGCAGAGCACTAATGAAAAATCACTTTCACTGGACATTTGGTAGGATCCTGCTATTGTTTCAGATTCAGACAGTTAAATGAAATCAACAATAACACAGTCATCTTGAAAGAGGTAAAAATTGACAAAAGGGAAGTGAATAATTCACATCTAGCTGTGAACGAAAATAGTCTGAAGCCACAGATAACTAAGCTCCCTGCTCCTCTTCCTGTGTCGGCAACCATGGTCAATAACAAGTCACAGCGAAGAAAGCAGCATGCGCTTTCTCCCATGTTGGCAACTCCAGTCAATAATGTATAATTGGAACCTGCCAAGAAGGTAGTGTGTCAAAGGTGTATTTAAGCAGAAACTTAGATGCAGGACTGTTTGTGTAAAAATTGAGCACATAGTCTAATTATAAGTTTAAAAACTTTTAAAAGTTTGAGCATTGTAAATTTGCCACGTGAATGACTTACGCGGCTGAACCATTGACAAATGCGTCAATAGAGCTCAGTTAGAATAGAGGAGGAAGTGCCAACATCACACAGAGGGGCTTTGCTCCTAGTAAGCAATTAGAGGGCGCGTTGAGAGAGATGGACTACGTCTCTTCATTGAGATAAGCAAAAAGATTACAATGTCATTTCAGTTTATCTTTTTAGAAGCTATACTAGAGAAAATAAGCTGTTGTTTTAGTGTTGTTCAGTCAATAAACAAGAATTTTATTACCTTTTGCTTGTTGGATATTTCATCTCACATCATACAGTCTACTATTTAGTTCAGACATGCTGGACACTCAAAGAAAAGATTACATGATATCAAAAAGAGCTTGGAGACCAGATGCACAGTCCATTTCACTGTTGATTTTGTAGGTAAGCTGTAGAGTGAAAGTTAAGTGAGTGGTAAAGAGCACAGACACTTTGGTAATCTTAATTATCTCCCATTGTGATTCCAAATCCAGAGGCTTCAGTGGAAACAATTTTTGCCTTTCTCTGGCAGTCTTACTTTTGAGGCTAGAAAGGACATTATATTTGCAAATCTGAGCTCTGCTCTGCCCCGAAAACCAACACATTTCCCTTTGATGGGCATGTATTTTAGAGAGTACATTTTATAGCTAATAGTACAAAATCAAGGATATAGATTAGCTAATGGACTGGCTTGTTTAGTAGAATAAAGAGAGTAGTGCCCAAGATCACTTTCTTGAATGAAACTTAGCAGTCCATTAGCAAAACTGCACTAATCATCCTAGCATTCCCATAGAGTAATCTCCTTTTTCCTTATGTCATTTTGCTGTTAGATTGGTTCCTGGTCTATAGTGAATGGTGCTTTGGAGAGGAATTGTTTGTTTGGGTTTTTTTGTTTTGTTTTGTTTTTGCTAATAGCACAGATAAATTCACCATGTATTATTAGTTTAGAAAAGGCCAAACAAATCGTTTGCACATTTTTCCCTCATTGGCATCTTGATTCATTTCAGATAAAGGGATAATCGCAGAGAACCCCAATGTTAGCATCAATGGATGCTGTTTAACAAGGTTTGCTTACTGTGGTGAAGCCCAGCCAGAGAGCACTCCACTCCCACTCTTCCAGCCCCATCTCCATGCCTGAAAATGGAAGGGCTGGACTGGCAAATTGACAAACAGCACTTGGAACAGTTGAAACATGTAGATGTTTTTTATTGTACCTAATTCTTCTATTTATATTAAAGAACATAAGCATCATGGTGATCACACAAATGTTTTTTCATGCAATTTTTCTTCCAAATTTTTTACTGCATTTTTTCTTACTGGATTTGTTAATAAAGAAAACCTGAAGTCAGCTTTTAAATGAAAACTCTTCATTGTGTTTGTATTTTGACTTTCAGCGTGTTACAATGTAAACTATAATAACCAGAAAGAACAAAGTCAGGTTTAAGGCTTGATACAATGTGTGGTGACCTATGGCTCTTTAAATATGAATAGACATTAGAATAATGACTCCTGGAGCCAAACTAGAAGGGAAATTGATTTGGGGTTTAAGGAAGTATGTGAAAGGACATTGGAATTTCAAGAAAATGAAGCTGATTTTTATTAAGCTTGATATATATATCATATATATATACTATATATGTGATATATATAGTATATAAATAATTATTCCTCTCTGTCTTTACAAAATTAATTTGTTGAATTATGTCCCAGTTGGCATACATTTTAATATGTCAAGATTAGCA
>PVKH010022761.1:0-14003 GCA_004027955.1 Chaetophractus vellerosus
ACAGAAAGGGGAGGCTAAGGTTATCTAAGGATTCTGACCTACTGTCGTGGACAGAAGCCACTGGTGATGCAGAACCCATCAGGAGGAAACTTACCATCAGTTCTTTCTGACACTCCAGAAGAACCTTGGGCTCTGCCTTTGGGTCAATGACATGAGCTTTCTGCCTCCGGTTCTTGGCACTTGCTAACCACAGTAGCAGACTTTGGCTCAACTGGTGGAAATCCTTGAAAAACAACACACATCATAGCATTGCCGTTTCTTAGAATTATGACAGAAAGTGTGCTGGGAAGGCAGCTTGCCGTTTTTTTTTTTTTTTAGATACTAGGGGCCAGGAGAATGAACCCAGAACCTCATATGTGGGAAGCTGGCACTCAACCACTGAGGCACATTGGCTCCCTGAGTTGGTTTTTTCGTTTGTTTTGCTTGTTGTTTCTGTTTTTTTCAGGAGGCACCAGGAACTGATCCCGGGACCTCCCATGTGGGAGGTGGGTGCTCACCCGCTTGAGCCACATCCGCTCTCCAGCTTGCTGTTTTTAATTCATCACAGTCATTTGCCCTTTTTGCCTCATCCAGGGATAAAAAGAGCCATAATTAAATGCCAGGACCCCCAAACCAGTAAAAGGGAAACCAGGGAAGAAGACTGTACTGGGCACAGTCCATGAGGCCTGGTGACTTTTGCAAAGTGAAAAGTGCTAACAGACAGGTAGAGCTTCAGAATGCCCCAAATGAATTTATATATGAAGACCACATGCGTAACGCAACTAATCTGGATGCAATGGCCAAGGGAGACTGGAACCCAACAGGACACACTGTGGTCCAGGGATGGGGCCTGGGTGGGCCCGCAGTACCTAAGGTGGAATCAGAGTAAGGCAGCAGCGTAGAGCTAACGTGCATTGAGTGTTGGCCGTGTGTCAGGCACTGGGCTAAGATCACATGCGCTACACTCACCTCATTTACTCATAAAAAGAGCCCGGTGAGTTAGATAACTAAAATGATCCCCACTTTTCAGATGAGAAAACTGAGGTCTAGAAGGGTCCCAAGTCACATAGCTACTACGCTGTAGAGCAGTTTCTGTTGGAGGGCCAGCTCTCTCATTCACTTTGTGATAGAGCCTTCCTGGCCGAGGGCCAGAGACAGGGCAGTGCTGAGGTGGTATTTCCAGCCTAATGGGATGCTAGCTTGAACCCTTGCTCTAGAAGTGGGCCTGGGTGGGGGACAACAGAGCAGGAGACTGGGCAAGCATCAGATCTCTGAGACGGCAGGCGGCCTCTCTTTGGAAGCAGACAGCATAGCACATGTTTCTTCATGCGAGCCACATAGGGCCGAGCCAAAACAGTCTGGCTATGATAAAAAATACCTGCTTCTCCCACCTACACGGGCCCCGTGAGCCTGGCTTTTCCGGGGGACTGGCCTTGGGCCGCAGCTCCGGGTGCTCGATGCCGAGTCAGCCTACCTGGCACTGCATGAGTGACTGCCATAAGCTCTCTCTCCAGCTGTCCACAGTGTCCTGTGCGGTGTCCCAGTGCAGGCTCAGCTGGTGGAGTCTATTTTGGAGCTCCTTGGACTCGGTGCTCTCAGCCTGCAGAAATTCCTTGCCGCTCACATTGACAGAGACCATGGAAGCCTTGTAGGTGTCAAAGGCTTTTAATATCTCCTACAGCGGAGGGAAAAGGTCAGGCTAGGCACTGTGGAAATAGTGATGTGAGGTCCATTTCAAACCTCAGTAGGGAACAGATCTTTCACACGCTTTTCAGAGCTGCGGCCACAGAAACGAGAGCAACGCCGCCTGTGACTGGCTGGGAAGCAGCAGGTGAGGGCACCGCCTCACAAGGTCAGTGAACTCGGCCTGCCTGCCTCCCGACCGGCCGCCTGCACAGGAGGCACGTGGAGGCCCTGCCACCTCCAAGGCCTCTGCTCTCTGATCAGTGTAATAAAATTTCTGGATCAGGTTAAAAGCCTTCCAGCTAAAGTATTTGCAGTCATCCTGCATCTACCCCTAAATATCACAGAAATGGCATTCTTTAAGATGAACAGTGATTGCTGAAATGCACCAAGTAAAATAAAAGTGGAAATATGAAGAGTGTCTGGATATCCCAAAACCGCTGCCCTGGGTCTTCTCAGGAGCCCAGGGTACCCCAAAATGCAGGCTCTAACTGCTACTCCCTTGGACCCCGGGCTAATCTCAGGGGAGCAGGGGCTGATGATGTGGGTGACAAATCCTAACTGCGTAATAGGGTAACCAGATCAGGCTACAGAATTCATCACTGGGTGGGCTGGCCTTCCTCACCCCTATCCTTCCAAGATGCTCCACCACCACTCTTGACTGGGACTGTCACACACATAGGAAGGGTGCTTTGAAGTCAGTATTTCAGCAAAAGTTACCTAGCAGTCATCACTAGAACCTCTATAAGAGTCTAGAGTTGCCTTGAAGCCAGACCTTTCCAGAACTGGGGATCTGAGTCACACCTTTCCAGTATGGCTTTGGTCTCATTCAGAGATGCTCTTTCACATGAAAATAAAGATGAGCTTCCATGTCATTGACAGTTACAGAAGTGAAATGCACAGATTGACCTCTACTGCATACCATGTGCAAGCTGACATAGATTTTGATACCTTCAGCCAGTAGAGCAATGGACATGCACATTCTGAATTCCTCTTTTCCTCCACACCTCTAACTCACCTTCAGTCTCTTCACTCTGAGCTCTATTTCTTGGATATTGGAGGGAGGCTTTGCCATCTTTAACATTTCTAGTTCTGCTTCAGTTTTTTCCAGCCAAGTGGTGATGTCACAGATATCTGAGTTCAGCTGCTGCAAGTCTTGTTTTATTTTTAGTTTATTGTGAAGTTCTTGTGCTTGAATCTGCTCCCATCTGTCAAAGGCACCTGGAATAAAAAGTTGCCAATTAGAAAAGCAATAATGCAAACAGATTTCTCTGTGCCCAACTAATTAGGGACTGGGACGATGAAAACCTATAGGGAATGCTGCTTGTGGGAGGCTCAGGATACGGGTGTTATCTCTCCCTGCTCTCCCTCCCCCTCGCAGGATGAAATTGTACTTTTTTCCCCCTGTCGGTTCAAGGACTGTGCCACTACACTCCCACAAGGCTGGAATGAAGCGGGCGGTGGGGTAGGAAACCCAACATGTTGCCAATATGTGCTATGGTCTCAAGTGCAATATTTCAGTCCATGTTGTTTTTTAAGACATTTTCTCCTTAGGTCTGTGAATAATCAGGCCAATGCTATCAGCTTTATTTTAGACCTAATGGGTATTCCTTAGTTGCATTATTACTTCTTTTATAATCACTGGAATGGTCAAATGAGGAGGCACCTAACACAGCTCTTTGGTCATCATCTGTATGTCTGATAATCTTTATATATAAGTGAAGTCACCGAAGACACACACTCCATCCTATGAGGCTTGTTTTGTTAAAAGAGGAGTTTTGAAAGTAAAGTGAACAGCCGAGGAATTAGTTCATAGATATAAATATAGGTCAGCTGACTCTAATGTAATGTCAGCTACTGCAGAGTGAATTCAGCAAGTTTCTGTGAATTATGTAGTCGGTCAATTCCCAATTCCCAATTCATTCATGCAGCAAATTGAACGAAATGCCCAACTAACCTAAAAAACTATCCTACACATCTTAATGACTGCTTTTAACCGTACCTGACTGCTGCCCTGGTAATCCCTTGTCTTCCTGCTGTGGACTGCCATTCACGATTCTCGGGCCTTCTTTCCCACCATCAGTGCCTGAAGGTAACAGCAGCTTTACCTAAAATAAGTCAATTTTTATGTTACCATCTGTACATTTTAAAGGTTGTCAGAAGAGAAACTTGGTTCATATTAACAGGTAAAAAATGACCTGTTACCACCTTTAAAGGGTAATTTGCCAGTAATACAGCGGCACTTAGTGTATATGGGCAGTAGCATTTATAGGCAAGATGAGCTAATGGCAGAAATAAAGCCTGGGTACAAGGCCCATGAAGGGGGAAGCAGATGAGATGTCAATGATGGGAATAAAATGGCCTATTTTAATTTGCATGCATGCTTCCTAACGTTCCTCAAAGGAACCATGAAAAAAAAATTAAAAACAATCATTGAGCTTACTAGATTTAATTGTGGTATCACTTTTACATTTTCAGCGTTTTTACAAAATTTTAGTTATCCCTCCCAGTCACTCTGTAGAGGTGGTTGGCATTATTATCACCAGGAATCGGAAACACACAGAGGACAAATCCATCTCCCAGGGTCGTTAATTACCAAGTGTTTATCTTTCACTGCACATATTGACTCTTCTGTTATCACAGAGCAGATTGAGCTATTATCCCAGGCCTTTCCAAAAATAAATGTATCCCTTTTAAAAAAGCCATGCTTTCTTTGGACTGTGTCCGTAAGGCCTATTTGTGTAGAATGAAATAAAAACCCTTCAGATTTGTGGTGACATTCTTGGTGTCAGACATAATAATCTGGGCAGGTGAGGAACACAAATGTAATGGCTGGGAGAAGCCAAACCACAGGGGCCCTGGAGGTCAAGCTGCTGGGGTCTATTCCCCCAGACTGTGAGGTGTATGTCAGACCACAGAGAGGACAGAGGAAAAATGACTCTTGTTTGTTAAGCAAGAGGGAGAGTTTCTGAATTGAGCACGGACAACTCATTAAATGATTTAGCAGAATCTTCTCCAATTACTTAGCAATATTCCCTTCTAGACACAGAGGACAGTGTGAGGACTAACCCAGTGATGCTTCATTGCTTTGGGTTTCTCTAAAAGATGAGCAAGAGACATTTTAATTTCAACTCTCTTGTCACTAATTCTGTGTACTGGAGCCAACACTGAAATCCCAGGCTGGCTTCCCCCCAAGAGCTGCCTAGCTAGAATACGCCAAAGGACTCATGTTGCCAGAGGACACCCTAACGAAGAAGGAACAATAACTGTTAAAAGCAACCCCACCCCACCTTACACAGCGATAACAGCAGCAACCAATAATGACCACTTCTGAGGGCCTCGTTTGTACCTTTGTACTTATTAATCCTAACAACAACTATTGGTTTATCCCCAAGTGAGGAAGTCACGGCTCAGAGTAAAGGCAAAGTGCTTAAGGCCCTGTAGCAATTTATTGGTAGGGCTGAGACTTAAACCCATGTCTACCATGGCACACTGCCAAATCATTCTGAATACGAAGTCGATCTTTTTTAATAGAACATGTGAGCAAAAGGTAAATATGACAAAGATTTGGGCACTCAGGTGGAGTTCAGGAAAGCCAGCACTTCACTTCTCCACCATTAGCATGGATGACCGACTCAACAGTAACAATTGCTGTTGTATCATCCCAGCACATACAAAGATGTTTTTGGCCAGAGCCTATCTTTGAATCTAGTCCGTTTTGCCAGGGCTCATAAGACCAGGCCAGAGAGTATGGTTAGCTTAGCACAGATACTGTCACCATGGGAAAAACAACTCAAAACATGTGCCTACGGAGTGAGCACACACAGTGTACACCAAAATCTCTCTATCTTCATTATCACTCATGCACTTGGGTTATACTCCCAATGGGGTCGAGACTTACATAGGCTGGTTTATAAGGGGTGCTGGAGTCTGAGGGGATGGGTGGTACGTTCCTATCCCCTTCCATTTGTTTGTAGTGATGCTTGGGGCAGGAAGGGCTGTCAGGAACATGCCATGAGTGGCCATCAGAGATCGACTTACCTGCAACAAAAAATAGAGTGACCACCAGTCTCTTTAACCAAAGGATTTATATTTAGTTAAATGGAAAAGGTCATGGGTAACATGGCATCAGGTTATAGTATAAAAATGAGTTCTGCAGCTTTTCTTGCAAAGCATGCACATTTGCAAAATGTCAGTATGTCCCCGAAGGGAATGAAATGAGAGTCATGCAACTGAGTAACACCGTGCCTTCACTAGATGGGTTCATAATGGAGCACAACAAACATATGATTTGCTGTGGGATGAGTGGCATTTGGGAGCTGGGGTTTCTAGTGGTGGTAACACTGGGCTGCAAGGTAGGGACTGGGACAGAAGGCCTCTCAGGTGTGAACATCGAGATGGACTTGGGCACCAAAGGGCCGCTCGTGGCTCTACCCCACCCCTGCAGATGGGGATGGGCAGGGAATAAAGATGAGTGCTCAACGTCCAGGAAGGAAGGCGGCTTGTCCTACCGCAAACGCAACAGCGACTCTACCCCACCCTCCCACCCACCTCCCCGGAAATTGCCATAAGCAAGGAAGTAGTTCCAAACCAAGCCACCATGAAGAAAGCTTGGCTCATGCCAAAGGACTTTAGTCAGATGGAGGAAAAGAAAACATCAAAAAAGGCTCCATGAAAAATTCCCTTCTGCACAGGCCTGAGGGGAGGAGAGGGATGGCATTGAGACCGCTCTGGTCTGTGCGGGTGTGAGACAAGCACGCGGGCACGTGTGAGTATGGCAGAGTAAATACACCATGACACAAGGACGGAGGCGCATGGTGTCCACAGAAGGCGCAGTCAGACATGACACGGGAGCGAGGTTTAGGATGCAGCCTGCGCCACGGGGCGCTGCCATGTTGAGACACATGCACGGGCAGGGGCCTACCAGAAGACGCTTTCAAAGTTTTTGTGGTCATTTTAAGATATGCCTCAGGATTTTCAGGGATTTCTACATCTGAAAAAGAATAATGTCATTTTCCTCACTGGAGGAGCACGGAGATTAATGCCCAAATCTCAAGTTAAAACAGTAGAAACATTGTCAGTTGAAGAAGAAAAGTTACTACCCTTTATTTTTTTATTAAAGAGACTTCAAAAAATCAGAAGAATTTATTCTGCCAACTCCTAATTGCCCAGAGAAGTGACAGGGGGAAGGGGAATGTGGAGGTAGACTGGAGGTGCCCAATCTACCGAGACCCTGAAACACTCAACCGAAAAGTTCACTCGGGAGTCTCTGCCAAACAGCCAGAGCCATCCGCAAACAGCCTTAGTGTCTGAATATGACTTTCACTCTCTTCCTTTGGTTCTGCCTGTAATAAAGTGAGCCAACTCCCAGGTAATAGTTGAGAGGTGGGCAGGACAAAACTCATGAAGCCACAGAAAATCCGAATCAGACCTAAGCTGGCAAGTGGACTCTTGATCACTGGGAGCTGGCGTGTTGCTAAGGTGCTAAAAGCAGAGCCACGTGAGTCAAGTTCAAGGTCTTTACCTGACAGTGCACTGTAGAATGGGCCCTCCTCGTCTTCTTCGTGAGAGGAGGAGCCCCCCACATCACCTGTGTGATCCCACTCCAGAGGGATGGAGTCCACGCTGACAGGGGTCTCACAGCCAGACCGCTCGTGTGCTGGCGCCGGGGGCACTAGATGGCAAAGGGACTGAGGAGATGACGGCTCCTCACTCTCTCCCCTTTTACGCCAAGAGTCACTCTGGATCTCTCTGGAGTCTTCCAGGTCTGTTTCATTCTCAGAGGCCTCTTCTAAGCCCTAAATGGGAGTATCCAAGTATTAAAAGTTAATCAAATTATAGGCTATTACACTTGCAGGCAACATTATCAGTTCCCTAAGATGGCGGCCTTCAGGATTTCTAAGGTTGCTTCAAGAGGGTCAGACTCCCAGGTCCCATCTCTGGCCATGCCAACTGAGACGATCTGGGGTGAGACCCAGAATCTGCATTTTTCCAAAGCTCTGGCTTTTAAGGAAACCTTTTTAATTTTCCTTCTTAAGGAAACGGAAGCCAAAGTTCCTTCAATGGTTAAATGGTGGGAAACCAAGAACCAGGGTATTAAAGACATTAGAATGTTCTGGATAAGAGTTCTAACTTCAAGGACCATATGTACCACATTCCTTCTTTCATTTATCCCTATCTCATTGTTCAGTTTCTCTATTCTTCCTGTGTTGTAATGCCTCTGTCAGTCGAAGAAAAATGACTAACTGCTACTTTAAAAAGGAGGGAAATGCAAGATAATTTCTGATTCTGAGTCTGATGATGAATAACTCTATTTGAAGTTGGCCAGTTGGGGCCACACACACACAAAAAAGTGGCCAGTCATGTTGGTCAATGGTCATCATTAAATAAAGCTTCTGGCACACAAAGGCAGCAGACTTGGAATAATGGCCTTAATTCTACCTGAATTTCGTTCCCCAAAGGCCCCTTTGTCAAGGGAAAGATCAAAGCTGCTTTCAAAAGTGGGTGCTTTTGGCATTTCAAAGGTGAGGACAAAGCACCAGAAAGGCAGATATTAAATGATCCCAGACATTGAGATAAAGGAAAAAACAGATACCTTCCCAAGTTACCAATGTGAGCCAAACCAGAACAGTCATCAGTTTATTCTAGGGGTACTGACACACTCCAGAAAAGCCCTGCACTGAGGAATACATTGAAAACAGGTAAGAGCAGCCAGCATGTTCAGAGGTGCCATCCTCTCCACTGGGTGAGGGGAACCTGTGAGCCACTGAGGTGGGAATAGCTGTGGCTAGGTGTTAATAAAAATGGAAGCAGAATTGTTTTCAATATAGCCTTCTTTTCACATATAGTAAATCACAGTTAACCATCGTAAGACACGTTTCCCAAGCCAAATATAAACTTGGAAGGGCCCAGAAGCCTTCTGCAGGCGGTGCTCCCCTTACCGGGGCGTGGGAGGTCAGCCGCTGGTGGAATCGGGAGACCCTGCCAAAGACCTCTTGACAGTACCGGTGGAGTTCCTCCAGTTCATCTTCAATCAGCACGGCGTCGAGGGGCTCACTCTTCTGAATTAGCTGCTCCCCAAAAACTATGAGCTGATCAATCTTGTTGGTATTTAATGTAATTTCCTGTTGGAAACCCTATTTAGAACACGAGAAAGAATGGACTTCAAAAAAAGAAACTTCCCCTGTGAATCCAGACTGTGTGGGGGGTGGGGGGGAAGAATCAAAATATTATCATTTTATTCCTTCACCCTTCACTTACTCTAGTTATCAATTTTTCACTTGTACCAATGAAGATTTAATACTTCTCTAACAAATGTTCCACAACAATGTAACGTGCTGGTGGAGGGGTGGTGCATGGGAAGTCCACACATGTGCGTGATTGTTTTGTAAGTTCACAACCTCTCTAATAAAAATACATATTAAAAATTTATCAGAAAAAAAAAGATTTAATAATTTAAAACGTTTGTACATATTTTTTTTCCCCTCCTCCTTCTGGACATTGACTTTTCCAATTAAAATAATTCTAAAAGTCTGGCATGGATGGATATTTACTGTTATTGGATTAGAAGGCTGAGAACTTGTCTTATCTTAGTTGGTGGAAATAGATAATTTCCCTGAGCGAGCCAGAAATGGGTGTTTATGTCTGCCAACACAGAATGATGTTCATTGCAAATTCCCATTCCTCAACCTCTTCTAAAATCTAACCAAGGAGGAAATTCTAGTGAGATTAAACTGTAATACAAATATTCACAAAGTGGGAGAGTAGAAGACACTGTTGGAGGTCCCAAGCTGATAAGAGATTTTCTTCCAGTTAACATCCAACTTATTGTGCTCAGACTCAAGTGCAGGAGAGATCTGTTCATAATAAAGCGAGCTCTCCCACAGGTTGATTATAAATGACAGAGAAAAGAGGGTTTCATTACAATGATTGTTTTACTGTGAGGAACTGCATCCTCGCAAATGATAATCTAATGGCACCCGGCTGGGATGGAGCCCAGCTGCTTTAACAATCCTGGAATTTGGTCTCACAGCAGGTGAAATGAGTCCTCCCTCAGTTCTCTGAGGGGTGCATTCTTTTAAGAGGCGCTAGGGAAGCAGCCCTTACGTTCAGCTGACGCATCTTGTCGTCAGCATCGCTCTCGGAGAAGTGCTCCACGTTTGTCAGCTGCAGGTCCATCTCTGTGAGCCACACAAGAATGCTCTCCCTGGTGCCCTCAAATTCTTCCCTCTGGTTGGTGAAATGCTGCAAAAGTGGAAGAAATCCACGTTTGGATGAGGGTACAGGTTACCTTAGGCTGAAAGGAAAGGATGCCCAAAGTACCGGGAGGAAAACCTGCCTCTGGCACCCCAGGAGCCCGCGACGTACTGCATTCAGGGGCCAGAGCCTGGCCCTGGCTGTGTGCTACTGAACAAGCCCCCTAACTTCTCTGAGCCTTGGCTTTACCGGCAAATGAGGGAGGGTGTGGGAATGCTGATTAGATGACCGCCACGATCCTTTCAGCACTTGCAATTCTATAATTCTGCAGTCAGTGATTTTTCCAACTTGTCCTGCTAGACAGAAGGATTTAGTAGTTTCAAGGTGGAAAACCACTGATCCCGGAGTTGAGCTTGGCCCAGTGCCTCATTTGCCTTCACTGATGTAATTCTGAGTATGTTTCCTCTGAAAAGGAGGACCCAGAGGAGAAGATTTATCTCCTTGACTGGATGCCTCTTGGGTTACCACCTCATAGATGGGCAGCTGATTCTCGGACAAATAGTGACAAATGAAGGTTTAGACCAGTAACAAAGAAGCAGGACATAAAGAAACGATTGCAAGGGGGTGTCTGGATTACTAGAAAAGAGAGGCAATTTCTTCCATAGAGGGTCAGGAAATTAAAAAAAAAAAAAAGTATAAAGCCCAGATTATCTTCCTAGAATGGCTTCAAGAGCCTTCTGCCCCGAGAAGTAGGGGTTAACTAACGGTACTTCCTATAGGGCCTGTCAGTTTAAACCCGGGCTCACAAAAGGTTTACATCTGACATCTTCTGAATTACGAAAATCTAAAGTGAAGGTTTATATTTAGAAACCAAACCCAATCTTTGAGGTTAGTCAGTGTGCTCTAAATTTTAGAGGATAATCACTGTCCCCTGTTTCTACAATGCAGAGGTGGTGAATGTGTTGGCATGCTTTGTCCACATTCCTCGCAGGGCAAGGACAATGGGATCTATAAAAACAGTTGGGCAAAGCAGGCTCTTTCCGGCGGCTCACAGGGTGCCTTCCCCAGACCCAGAGACGGCAGCGCCCAGTCCCTGTAAGGCAGTCTGTGTGCTAAAGGAAGTTGTCAGCAGAGATTTGCTCTTGGTAACAAATCCCGTAAACAGGCTCTGCCTAAAGAGCCCGAAATGCAAATACTCCTTTAAGAAAACAATGAATGCTGCCGGCTTTGGGTTTAAATAAAAGGGAGGGCTGTGTTGGAAAAGAGGTTAAGATGGCTTAGGCCGTAAAAAAGCTCTTCCACCCTTGCTTTGTGTTACAACCTTGCTATCGCATATCACTTCTCCCTGAATATCTACAAAGAACCCAGGCGATGCCGAGGCGGTTACTCTGAGTCTGCGCAGCACGGCTGTGACCCGCTTCTGGAGGTTGTCCCAGCGCTGGTTGCCCTCGTGTACTGTCTGCTTCAGCTTGCTGGCCGTGTCGGTGCGGTTCTCCCGGGCCAGCCGCCGGTACTGCTTGTTGATGAGCTCCAGCTGAGTGAGCCTCTCGTGAATCTGCCGCTGAAATGCCTGCGGCGTGGACAGGGGTCTGGTCAGTGTCCCAGCACCTCCCTCCGCAGACCCCAAACGACCTGCCTTAAGTAGTTAAGCCCCCAACAAAGTGCTCACATTGCCAGCTCCTCTGATGCTAATTAAAAGAAAAGGCTTTTGAGTTCATTGCACAGCAGTTGACCAGCTGGCAATGTCTTGCCAAGCTGACTTAGCAGCTGATGGCAGGGGTATCCACGGCAGCCCATGCTAGAGGTGGAGGGAAGTCAGCCGCTTAGAGGAAGTGCCTGTTGCCGGCTTGGTTATCAGGAGCACTGTGATGGAGAAGGATTTTACCTCAAACCTCTTCAGCTCTTCTTTGGCAACTGTGTACAACACCTCAGAGGAATTTGGGTAGGCCGCTGTCTTCTCTGCTGACTTGAGCCAGTCCTCGAAACGGGAATAATCATCTAAAAACTTCTGCCACAGGCGCCATGTCTCTTCGATTCTGAAGAGAGGGAAAGCAACTTACTACAAGCCATCCGTTTCAACCATGCCCTGCCTACTTTTTGCCCCTTGGCTGGCCCCATTCCCATCCCTACCCTTGTGCTCACATTGTTTAGGGAGAGAGACCCTTCTCTTCCAGTGTGCCTTCCTTCTGGGAATGCCAAGCACTTGAGGGCTCACACTTCTACAGCAGTTAAGAAACAGGAGACGGCATCCTCTGCTCCTTTACAGCTGGGTAAACTGAGGTCAAGTGGCCAGCCCAAGGTTACACCCCAAGACCAAGACAGTTGGGGAAAGACAATTACCCTGATTACATTTTTCTTGAATCATTTCTTTAATAAGCACTGATCACACCTAGTGAGCCTTCTCTGCCAATAACCGGCACCTTCCTAAGTGAAGTGAACAGAACACAGCTCCTCCTGTTTAGGTGGGAAAGCTGCGCTGAGTTTAGCAGAGAGAATCTCGCTGAGCGCGTTTGAACCATGCAGCGGCATCTCGGTACTTACTTCATCCGTCGCTCCATTGACATGGCGCAAATGTTTCGCCAGCGTCTGTCTAGGCTTCTGGTGGTCTGCTGTATTGAGTCGCACTCGGTCTCGTTTGCACAGGCATCGGAGTCGTGCAACAGGACGTCACAGATGTTAAACACAGATTCTACCCCTGCGCTGTGTTGTTCAATATCTCGCTGCAGATCCTAGGATTGCAAGAGAGTATGAAAAACCTTGAGGTGCTGGTGGTGGAGGTGGGAGGGTTGGGTGTCAAAGGATGTCCACTCCCTCCCGCCCAGGAAGTACAGTCCTTTGTGCATTTCTGCCTTTGACTGAGTCCCTCTCATCCTCGTGTAACTCTTGGGTTGTAGCACCTGACACAAAGCCTAAGAACGGGCAAGAGCTGGGATTCATTTGCTGAACTATGTGAGGGGGAGGGACGGTGGTGGCAGCCCTCTGTGCACTGCCAGGTGGCACTGCTGTCACTCTGAAAGTCCCCAGCCTCACCAACTCTGGGTCTGCACAGGATCCACTCCATACCACACGTCCCCAAGGGCCTCCCATTGAGACTTGGTTTGGGGAGGTCTTCCTTAGAGAAACTGATGAGTCCCTCAGGCAGGACCTAAAATTTCAGCAGCAGAAGCCTTTACCCTTTTATGGGTCACAGAACCCTTGAATCTAAAAAGACCTTGGTGTTATCTTCAAATACATCAAATTGTGCACACGGTTGCCCAGCCTCCCCATGAGCCCATCCTAGGGATCCATGGGTCCAAGGGAAGAATTCTCACATGGAACCCCCTCTCCCCCAACTGATGGGGTCCAGCCAAGGCTGCGGCTCAGGGAGGGGGAAGGGTCTCTGGAGTCTTGTCCTGATCTGGCAAGAACAGTCATAAAGAGAAAATGCAGGGTCATAGGAAAAATGGAAACCCTGTATAAGAATAAACATGGCACCTGCAGTTATCACCTGAAGAGTATTTCTTCTATGCTCCATGGACAGGTATGGTAGGAGGGGAGATGAGGAGCCTGTTTGTTGTGAATGAGGTAGGCTTCCCCTGATGCCCAAATTCTGTGATGAGTGCCCTGAAATCACACTATTCACCTTAGTATCCAAATTACATTGTGAAATAGCAAAGGTCAATTTACATTTCCATTTAATCGGTTGATAATATGCCAATTTTTGAAAGTTTACAACCCTTTAAATAAGCCACAATTAACAATGAAGTTCCCTGAATTCAACAAAGTTCAATTTACAGGAGGACTTATTTTATAAACAATGCCTGCCCAGTCTATAGAAAGCCAGTGTAAAGTTCATTTCAAGTCACATAAATATTGAAATCATTTTTGAGATTATTGTTGTATTACTATGTCGGACTGGTATTTTCTTACTTCTGATGAAATGCACAATTTGTCTCATTCTGTGTTCAGATGGATGGGGAGGATAAAAGGCTAATTTTCTGAGTTTTAAATCAGGCAGTTCTTAACACGGATCCTAAGTGATTAAAAATGAGCTCTACAAAGTAATAGAAGAAAATGTGCTTTCCAGTTTGTCACAGTGTAGCCTGTGAAGAAAGATGTGACAGGATATTTTTAAGCTTCATAGTTCAGAATGAATGCCTGAAATG
>PVKH010022762.1:0-14023 GCA_004027955.1 Chaetophractus vellerosus
AAGGAAAAGACCAGGAGACGTTTCCATGTGCCTTGCCTGTGACAGAGCAGTTGAGGATCACTGGCGGCTGGCCTTCAATAAGAAGGTAATATCTTGATGATGCCTTAATTTGGACATTTTCTTGGTTTCAGAACTATAAGATGGTAAGCTAATAAATTCCTATTGTAAAAGCCAAGACATTTCATGGTATCTTCTTGAGCAGCTTAGCAAACTAGAACAGGTACTATTATTATTCCCATTTCACAGATGAAGAAACTGAGGCACAGAGACATTAGGTGACATGCTCAAAGCCACACAGCCTCGAAGTGATAGAGCTGGGATTTGAATCCAGGCACTTGGACTCCATTTAAACATTACAGTGATGGCAGGATTTTAACAGTAGCTGTGAGGATTAATGAAGACTGCAAGGTTGAATATGTGCTTCTTAGAATGAAAGTAATGTCAGTAGATAGGGGATTATGATGATTATTCAAGGCCTTGCATATAGTAGAGTTTTGATAATTTGATATTAATAAAAATCATGTTGACACTGCTCAGAGCAGGACAAAGTACTTGCATGTACATTATTTTCATCCTCAGACATTTCAAACGAGTCAACTGAGGGTCATAACAGTTAAGTCACTCACCCAGGATCTACCAGCTAGAACCTGAAAAAAAACAAGATTCAAACTCAAACTCAGAGCTGACAAACACCAGAACCCATGCTATGGTTTCCACTACGCAATATGTCTTTGTTGACCTTGTGTGCTGGGACAGTTCATGTACTATTGACACATTCCTTGAGCATAGGTGACTCCATCCAAGAGGTGAACAGTGGCATATACAGTATACACAGTATAAGGATAGGATGCAGCCAATAAGCCCAGAACAGAATTGTCATCAGTGTGAAACTTGAGTGTTCTATGAACAGCCTGATCCTAATAATGGTTGATGATCTGATATGACATATGGCTGGTAAATTGGAAACTTTCAGAGGAAAACAGATCTGAGTTCAAATCCCTCTAACCAGCAAGGTAGCTCAGAGATTACCACTTGAGCTTTCCCAGCCTCAATTTCATCATCCACAAAATGGGAATTCAGACATTCAAAAAATTAATTAGAATCCCAGGAACAGGCATTGTTCTAGGTAGAAGGGAACTGAGGCAATGAAACCCACATTACAGTGGTCAGAGATTGACTAAAAACAGACTAACACTTTAAGACTAAGATAGCTATCACACAGAGAGACACATTATTCAGAAAATTTAAATAGAATGATGATGTAGAGAGTAAGTAAAATACTATCATAGAATGAGAGGTTAGGGAAGACTTTTCTGAGAAGGCGTCACTGAGATGTGTAGGACAATAATGAGGCAACCATGGCAGAGTGAGAGCATTGGGCTCCCCAGGAAGCAGGAGCAGCTTGTGCAAAGGCCCTGATGAAAGAATGAGCCTGGCAAGTATAAGGAACTGAAAGAGAGCCAACATGGCTGAGGACGAGTGTAGGGCCAGATCAGGCAGTGCTGTCGAAGTGGTGGTAAGGAGGTTGGATTTGATTATAAGTGTGATGGGGAGCCATTGGAAAGTTTTTAAGTAGGAACATAAAATGATACAATTTGAATATTTAAGAGCCACTTCAGCTTCTGTGTGGAAAGTGGATTACAGTAGAGCAAGAACCTGTGCAGGGAAAAGTTATGAGACAAGGGCAATGGTCCAGGCGAGAAACGATGAGGGCTTGGACTAGGAATGGTGTAATGGTTAAGTTCACGTGTCAACTTGACAAGGTTATGGTGTCCAGTTATTTGGTCAAGTAAACACTGGCTTAATTGCTACTGTGAGGATATTTCATGGATTAAATAATCAAGAAGTTGATTGCATTATTGGCCAATTACATCTACACTCAAGTAAGGAGGTTGTCTTCTACAATGAGAGAAGCCTCATCCAATCATTCAAGGTCATAAATGGAGAACTCATTATACCAGCAGTCAGAAGGAATTAATTGAAAACCTTTCTGGGGAGTTAATTCCAGGGGAATTCATTGAAAACCTACATTGGAATTTCCAGTTTATGGCCTACCCTACAGAAGTTGGACTTACCCATCCCCACAGTCACATGAACTAATTTCTATAATAAATCTCATAATATTTTCATTATATATACCTTGTCAGTTTTGTTTCCATAGAGAACCCTGACTAATACAGATGGTGTTGGTGGAGATGGAGAGAAAAAGATAAACTTATAATATGTCAAATATTCACAACTCTAAACTTGCTTTCCATACTTTCTTTCCTTAGAAAGATATAGGACAGGAAATGCAGCATGCCTAAGTGTTTTCCACAGCAACTGTCTCACTGTGGCCCTTGCAGCGAACACTTTTGGTACCCCACCCATTTTCCAGTTACTGGACTGGTACATGTGTCCTCCAGCTGCTTTGTACATGATGATGGCTTTCCAATGATGTACAGCTGCCTCCTTCTCCAGAGACTTTCCATCAGCCAAATAATATGTCATCTACAAGAAGGTTAAACCCCACTCCCAAAGAGGAAACCTAAATCCAATGACTGACCAACACATGGGCACAAATGCCCAGCCACCTGTCTCAAGATGGTTCCAACTCTATGGTACAATTCTTGCTCCAGAGCTCCTCATGAGATCAGGCTGAAGCCAGACTCCATCTGACACCATGCATTGCTTATCTCTCCAGTCCTGTCCCCTCACCTTTTTCCTCTTTCTCAGTAAATTGGCATGAATTCCAATATCTGTCTTAGGCTCTGCTTTATGGAAATGCCAACCTATGGGAATGTCCCCCAGTGACAGCTCAGGTGTGGAGGAAAAAGAATAAATGAGGGAGGGGGAGGTGCAGCAGCTACCTAAGCTTAAAAGCACCATGTCCCAAATAAAGCTCATATCTCTAGTAGCATCTCCATTGGCACCTGCAAGAAACAAACCTAGTTACAAGAGCCGTCAATGGCTTACCACCAGTGTTTCAAGTCTGTGGCAGTTTGATATTATTTTATGAATCCCCAAAAGAGAAAGATTATGCCTGTAATCTAATCTATTCCTCTGGAGGTGATGCCCATTGATGGCACTGAATTCAGTTTAAGTGCCTTTGATTAGATTGCCTGTTAAGATTGCTGTAGGGTTTTTTATTGGACTACATCGGTAAGGCATGACTCAGGTAGAGTCCCCACCCCCTTGCTGGGTCTGATATAAATGGACTCACATGACAGACACAGAAAGAAAGAGAGCTCTATCATTTTTCATCCTGCCATGTGACAGAAAGTAGAAGGCCCCAGGGAGAGATGAGCCAGTTGCCTGATCACGTACAGCTGAAATTCGGAAGAGAGTGGAACAGCAGAGACTGATATAGAAAGCCCTAAGAGACAAACCCTATGCCGGCTTGCAGCTGAAATAAGGAAGAAAGCAGAGCCGCTGATCCACAAAGATGAAGCCCAGAGGGGAAGGAGAGACCAAGCAGAGATCACCCGCCATTTTGCTTCAACATGTGGTAACTGACTTTGGTGAGAAAGTACCTTTTATGGTGCCTTGAGTTGGACTTTTCATGGCCTTGGAACTGTAAGCTTTTACCCCAAATAAATGCCCTTTATAAAATCCAACAGATTTCTGGTACCTTGCATTGGCAGCCCTTTGGCAATCTAAGACAGAGTCTATTCACCATTTCCCAATCTAGATGATGTCACCAATTAGTGCTATTTTTTAACTATATATACCCTTGAAGTCTTTACTAAAATGTCATCTTCTTATTAAGGCCTATTGTGACCACCATATATTAAATTGCACTCCGTCCATGCCATGTATTTCTGATTTCTCTTCCCTGCTCTATTTTTTCATAGCATATATCACTCTCTAATACACTAAATAATTTGTTTTGTGTGCTTTAGTCTCTGCTTCCCCCTACCAGAGTGTCAGATGCACAATGACAAGGATTTTTGTAAGTTGTGTCCATTATTGTTTCTCCAGCACCTAAAAACAGTATCTGGCAAGTAGTAGACACTCAGTGAGTATCTGTTAAATGATTGTTGAGATTTGGTTGAAAGTTCCTTTGGATGCTTGTGGAAGGATTGAGAAAGAAGGAAACAGATAAAGAGAGAAAGAGTGAGAGAAAGAAAAAAAGAAACAGAGAGAGAAAAAGAAAGAGAGAAAGAGAAGGAAGGAAGGTAAGGAGGAAGGAAGGGAGGGAGAAAAGAGGGACTGTAGAGGATAAAGGAGAGTGTGGAAGGAGGGAAGGAAGGAGAGAGAAGGGAGTAGAAAGAGAGAAAAAGGAAAGGAAGGAATGGGGGGAGAGTAGAAGGAAGATTTCTTGGTGTTGCTCTCATAGGAACCATAAATGTCAGCTGAATAATTGCAAGAACTTAATATAATCTCTCTTTTTTTCACATCAAGGGTCCAGGAAGCTAATGGTAGCAGGAGATGTTGGTCCACAAGTGCATGGCTCAGTAGAGTGTCTGATCTTACCATTTTGGAGTGGGTAGTAAAGCGTGAAAGCTCAGTGCTTTCAGTTACTACCACTTTTCGCTTCCCACTAAACCATTTCTTGTATTCCATTCGTACCTGGAAGTATGAAGAATATAGAGGTTTGGGTTATATCCAGAGCTTTGTTCAGGGGAGAGGGCCCTAAAATGGGAGACTAAAGGTACAGAAGCTGAACCCTACTCTCTACTACTCTTTCAGTGGTTTTCTGTATAATATTGACCGTGCTCAGCTGATTCACTTTATTTAAATTAAACTTCTTCAGCTGTAGAAAAGGATTCCAGAAACAATAGGTACTCTATAGGTGGCAATGATGAATGTGATGATGATGGTGATGATGATGATGAAATTGATTATGATGGTGGTGATGAAGGTGATTATGATTGTGATGGTGATGGTGATGATGGTGATGATAGTGATGATAATGAGGATGATGATGGTGGTGAAGATCATGAGGAGGATGATTAAGGCCACCATTTTTTGAGTATTAACTATGTTCAGGACAATTTGCATTCAAAATGCCATTTAATCCTCTCTAATCTGGCGAAGAAGGTACACCTTAGCAAAGGATAAAGCCCTACAGTGCACCTCACTATTGGAAGATTATTCATCCCCTCTGGGTTGTTATGACTGGCTCTAAGAGGATGAAGCTGTGGGTCACCATGATCTCCTTACTACCAGCATTCTACATAAGGAGCTGCCCCTTCAGCCTTGATCCCATAGCAAATACCATGTAAAAAAAGCATAAATCTTGTAGCATAATCAATAAACAAACTTTATTGTTGTTAATAACAAATGATATTGGGGGAGGGCTATTTGTTACCACAGCATAACCGACATTTTCCAGACTGATACAATACTCTTAAGAGATACATTAGGATTATGAATGAATGAAACCCAGAGCACAGAGCAGACACAAACAGCACCCAACCCTTTTCCCAGGATCAAGACAACCCCAAAAAATATATATAAATGGTCAGGGTAGGGAAAGACTATGAGCTTCCATTCAATAAGACTTTAGGAGTAGGCTGGCAAGAGAGGACATAGTCTTACCTGGCGATTAAGGAGACAGTGTACCACAAAGAGCAAAACCCCCTGCAGGACATTGATGATGGTGAATGCATAGGCAATGATTAATCCAACTGTCTTCCCTACTTCTTCAACCATGAAAAATCCAAGGCCCCAAGAACATCCCAGGATAAATAGTTGAGCAATGGCTTTAAATGTCATAACTCTGAAAAATAAAAAGAAATAATAACCAGCATTTATTAGACACTTACTTCATGATGGGCCCTGTCCTAAATACTTTTGTGCATCACCTTATTTAAACTTGCAACAACCTCATGTGGTTCAGTGGCTTACAAAGTCATATTGCTTGAAAATGAGGCAGAGCCCATGTTTGCAATCACCACCACTGAGAGTAATAATTTCTCCCCTGTAGATTAAATAATGTTCTCCAGAAAAGACATGATCTTAATCTTAATCCAGGTTCCTGAGGGTGTAGAACTCATTGTAATTAATATATTTGAGTATGCTAAGGTGAGTCAGGGTGTAGCATGGTCAATATTATACAGGGAGTAGACTTATTTGTAAACAAGGTCTTTGAAGGTCCTATTTAGGTGTGACCAACTGAATCAAGTTGAGCCTCTATCCATATTGCTGAAGGCCTCTTAAAGAGAACCCAGGAGCCACCGAAAACAGGAAAGAAAGGACATTGCAATATGATGGGAAGCAGAGAGATGAGCCAAGGACCCCCCAGGATCAATGACAGCCGGCATCAGAATGCTACAAACTCCAGTAGAAAGCAATGCTTGACTATATCTTGATTTTGGACTTCCTCTAGCATCAAAAGCCTGAGCCCCTGCATTCCTGTTGTTAAGCCAAAACCAGTTTGTAGTATTTGTGATAGCAGTCCTGGAAAACTAAGGCACTCTCACTCCTGGAAATGAGTTATATGCAAAATCTTTTACCTTATTGGAAGACTTATAGAAAGCAAGTTCTTGGCACTTGCATTGAAACATTTGGATGGTGTTGCGATAGTAAATTTAAAAAACAATCTAATGTTGGGTTTCTTCAAACAAAAGTCATGTTTGGAACAATGGAGTGGGGTTGTTGATATCAACTGGTTGGAAGAACCAATAGGTTTAAGTATGTGTGAATATGTGTGTGTGGCCTGAACTCAGGCTCACACATGTGGAAGGATGATGGGGAAGCACCAAGCATAGTGACACTTGGTCCCTCCAACAATGAGGAAACTGAGGCCAGAGGTGTTGGGTTGGTATGGTAGAAGAGGAGTCAAAACCAGGGTCTGAAGTTGGAAAGATATTCCTTTAAGTCTTGTCTTCAAGACTCTCCAATGCAAATTACTAACCCACACTTGGGTTAGATAAACAGTTTGCTTTTCTGACTAATGAGATATTAGTTTGGATCAGCACCTATGATAATTCAGTTGCTATAACCAAAGAGAATGGAATTCAGACAGAGGTGGACTCAAGGGAGGGGAGGGGAATGGATAATATTTGTACTCTTGTCATTAATGAAGAGCATGTCACACAAAAGAGATACTTGATGGATATTTGTTGAATAAACAAATGAGAAAATGCATTGTCACTTGAAATATCACAGCATTCACTTCTTCTACAAGTTGTCCCTCACCTACTCTTCATCTAGTACCAGGAAAATCTATATCATATTTTTGCATGTTTTTTTTCTTTCCCAGGCAGAGTGTTCCTGTAGAAACATGTCATAAGGACAAATCTGTGGGTACCACTGATTCTAATGCCATCCTACCTGGTGTCCTGAATGGTGGAAACTTCTTTATTGAGGGAAGAAATTTTGCTCTTCAAAATCCACAAAATTATGACATAGAACACCAAGTTTATCTGTGGAAAAAGCATGAAATATTGACTTGGCTTTTTTGAGGCTAGTACTTAGAAATCAAATTTGAAGTACAACTAAGTAACATTTCCAAAAAGACACAGGCTTCAGTGAGGAGGGTATGGACAGATGCACTTGTCTTTTATGAAGCACTGGGTGGCTATTAGGGTGACCATATAATTTATCATTTAAACTAGGGCACATTGAAAATGAAAGAATACTATTAATATTTATACAAGGACATAAAAATTAATCAGAAAACCCCTGAAAAACAGGAAGACATATCACACCATGCAGAGTAGACAATGGCTAAATATTTGTTGAAAAAATGAATGCAGGGTTTTTGAATGAATCCTCAGCAGAGTGTTATATTAAATCAGAGTAACAGATGGTGTAGCAGACTTTGAGAATGATCAATCATGCAATTTTATAGCAGATCTCCCATTTGAAGACCTGTGCTTTGTCCCTACCTATAGACAGGTGCTGAACATCTAGACCTGCTCTCAAATTATCTGATTTTGTGTCCCTTCTTTAAGGACAATTTGGCAATATATTAAAATTTTAAACATGTGCCCTTCAACACAGCAATTCTAAATCTAGGTATCTTAGAAGTCTTTAAAGAGCATGTGAAAAGATGTCCACTGAAATATTTCCAACAGAGAAAGATAGGAACAAACAAAATGTTTGTTACTTGGATCCCGGTTAAGTAAACCATGGTGCAGTTTACAATGGCCTCTTAGGCAGATACGAGAAAGAATGGCATGGGTCTTATTCACGGAAAGATCTCAGAGACTTTAAAAGTAATGTACAAAAAACATGTACAGGGCCCGGCTAAATAGCTCAGTGGATAAGAGCACCGGTGTACCACATGGGAGGCCCCGGGTTCGGTTCCCAGGGACCTCTCCAAGTGGGCAGATGGCCTTGAGAAAGGCAAGCTGCCATGGGCGGGGCAAAGCCGCAGTGGGCAAGGCAAAAAGCCGCCACAGGCAGGGCGGAGCCCCCACGGGCATGGCAAAGTCACCCGTGAAAAAGGGAGCTGCCCCCTGCGAAGCAGAAGCCGGGCAGCCCCCAAAACATGGAGCGGAGCTGCCCGTGAAAACGGAATGGAGCCACCCACGAACGGAGCGAGCCGCTGCCGCGGAGGGCCGACTCGGCGCGTAGCCGCAAAGACGGGGGAGAGACAAGAAGCAGACATAGAAAAAACACAGAAGAATGGACACACATCAAGAGCAAAGCAGAAGGGGGGCGGGATATGTGTAAAAAAAAAAAGAAAAACATGTACAATGTGATTATATTTATGCAAATATGAAATTATATATAGTCTTTGGTGAAGCAAAGACTATATCACTTTGTCTAATGGAATCTTTATAAGAACACTTACACATATAATTTGTGTTATTGAGACATATAATACTTAACATTATAAATTAGTTTTTAAGAATGAAATATGGAAAGAAAACTCCAGACCTAGAGATAAGGAATGTACATCCATTCATTTAATTTCATTCATTTAATGCTTATTTATTCAGTGTTAACCAAGTGCTGATAGGATATAACAGTCAACAAGAAAGATACAATCATGGAACTTAGTTGCCATTGAAAGATACAGGCACTAAACATCATATATACAGTGTATGAGAAGGTAAAAGTGCTATGGAGAAAAGTAAAGCATGAAGGGAGATGACAAATCTTGAGGTAAATGTGGGTCAGGGAAGACCACATGGAAAATGTGACATTTGAGCAAAAATCAGAAGGAGATGAGAAAGCACCGTGTGGGTGTCTGGTGAAGGATGTTCCAGGCAGAGGAAACAGAGCAAAAGCTCAGAAGTTGGACTCTGTGGTGTGTCCAAGGGATAACAGGGAGTCCAGCGTGGCTGGAGCAGAATAAGCTAGAGGTAGAGTGGGAGGGAATGAAGGCAGGGAGGCAAAGGAGGGAGGGCAGATCATATAATGTATGTAGGGCACTGAATGGACTTTGGCTTTTTCTCAAAGTGAAATGGGAAACCACTGGAGGCATTAGAGCCAAGGAAATTTATATTATAATAGGCTCATTCTGGCTTGGGAGGAGGGACGAGAGTAGTAAGAGCAGCGAGGACTCTACTGCTTGGTTATAAATGATGCTGGCTTGGACATGGATCACAGACTCAGAAGTGGGGAGAAGTGGTGGATCTGAATATTTAAAGGTGGGCCAATAGGATTTCCCAATGAATTGCATGTGGTATGTGGGAGTAGGAATGGCATCAATGTTACACCAGGGTTATCAAACTAAGAATTAGAAGGAAAAAATGCCATTGACTGATTGGGGAAGGACCAATTTGGAAGAAGGTTTTGAATCAAGAGTTCTGTTTTGAGCATGCAAAGTTCATGTTGCCTATGAAATAGTCAAGTATAGATGCCAGGGAGCCAGATTGAAAAAGCCTGGAGTTGAGAGGAGACATCCAAACTGGCTATATAAATTTTGGAATTGGCAGCATAGAGATCATTAGTGAAAGCCACAAGACTGAGAGGAAGTCCATGGGGTCAGGCCTGGGACTCTCCAGTATTGACTGGAAGAACCCAAAAAGGTGGCTTTCTCTGTGCTTGGCCAACCCTGAGTGAACTCATCAAAAAATATCTGTCACTGTTTACCTACCAAGATAATGACTGCAACTGGTCCCATGAAGCTCCATATAAACCCTTTATCAAGCTTGAGCCAGCAACTGTTGGGAGAGAGAAAGAATAGCATTAGCTGCCTAAACCTCTGAAAGAGCCAGAGGGCCTGGGTTCGGACTCCCATAACAGGATCTGATCTGGACCAGGGGCCTTTTAGTCTAGAACTTGGATTTTAGATGGGGCTTCGTTGGCAACTTATTAACTGTATCTCCGAGTCTCAGTTTTCTCAGGAATAAATGTGGCTGACATAATGGCTGGAAAGATTAAATGAGATAACACAAAGAATTTGGGTACAGTGCCTGGAACTTAAAGAATTAAGGCCCAGTAAAGGTAATTATTTTGAAGATGATTGCTATACTGAGAAAGAAAGCAGCAATAATAATTTAACTGCAGCCATAAAACAAAAACACTAATTAAGCATTTACCACATACGGAGTACTCTTGTCCAAATATCTTGTATTCTGTCATGGCTTAGGTTGGGGAAGGTAACCTAATTTACCTTATTCTGAAAGAAACTGACAGTACAATCTGGTAAAAATAAATAATCAACAGTGGGCAGAAAAGCTCCCACACTTCTGTTCTAATGCAGGGGTTGCAAACTACAGCCCACACACCAAATCTAGTACAGCACTCATTTTGTAAATAAAGTTTTATTGGAACACAGCCATGCCCATTCCTCTGCATAGTGTGTATGACTGATTTCACACGACAATGGCAGAATTGAATAGTTGTGACAGAAAACGTATGACCTGCAAAGCCAAAAATATTTACCATTTGACTCTTTACAGAAAAAGTTTGTAAATTCCTCATCTCTGCTACCAATATATCTGCAAAATCATTTTGGTAAGCCATGGGCTCAAGCTAGAGGCAGAGTATCTCTTTGATGGCTTCAAGAGGGACAGCTCCATACACAGTGTTTTTGATCATATAACTACTTCCTAACCCAAGCCCCACTGTCAAAAAATCAAATTCTCCAATCAAATGTTTCAGACAGTCCTTTCCTTAGTGAGGAATCTTCTTTAGTGAGGTAGTAAAACATGGCTATTCAGAGCACTGATTTGGGAATTATTCTCTTTCTAGGTGTGACCTTGGGAAAGTTTATTTAAAAAGTTAAGCTCAGATGTCATGGCCATGAGATAATAAATGGTGCTGAACTCATAGGGTCATGGCGAGAATGATTTGATATATTGCATACATGAAGCCCTGTCTCTTGTGCATCACAGGCCTTTGATAGCTTACTATTATCATTATTCTTTACATTTTAGAGGTTAACTTCAACCTACTCAACCTAGCCATACAAAATATGTGCTTTTTAATGTGGGACCATGAATTTGACAAAAAGGATTTTGGTTTCAGACCACATATCGACTGTGGGCACCACTTCCGACATAAACATGCTTACTGTGTATATGTTCCGTAATTTTTGTATCCTATGATTGCAGATACAGCCACAATCAGAGCTGGAATCCCATAGCCTAAAGGGTACATGAATCTCTTCTTGAATCTGCTTGCACTGGTGTAGTTGGCCACCTGGAGGTTCCTGACAGTGAGGAAGAGGTGCAATCCTTCAAGAAGCATCCAGGTGAAGGAGGCCAGGTAGAGATAATGCAATGCCCCCGCAATGATGGAGCACAGCACCTAGAAAGGGTAAAAGGTTAGTGGAGCAGATACTGTTAGTATGTGATTGTACTCCCAGCTCTTATCATTTCCTGGATATTGGTCTGGAATTTGCCAACACCTACAACAGCTTGCCTGGGGGCAACACTTTTTCTGAGGGCTTTTACTGGACACTGAAGTTTGCTCACCCCAAATATGGGGCAATCAGAAGTGCCAAGTAATGAATGCCATAGGAGCATCCCTTGAATCCACGGCTGACAGAGTGGATAGATACCCCCATTCCCCTTGCCCTCTGGGAGGGATAACTCTGAGATACATGTTCTAAACTGGTTCTTAGAGATCCCCCATGGAATTAAGCATGGTTTCCTAGAGTTCCCATAATTGTCTTCCATTCTGTACCTAATTCCCGCTTCCCGTGCCGGTATTTCCTAGGATCAGTTCCAAATAAACCAACTGCACTCAAACCTTTTTGCAAGGTATGTATGGAGGACAGAATATTAATGAGGAAATGGAGAACAATGTCCACCATTCACTGGAGCTGCCTCAGTACGAATACATGTATTTTATTTTTAAATTATTGTGATAACATATATATATAACTGAAAATTTCACTTTCAAATGTACAATTCAGTGGTATTAATTATATTCACAACATTGTGCCACCATCATCAGCATCCAATTCCCCAACTTTTTCATTAACTCAAAAAGAAATTCTGAACCCATTAAATAATAATTTCCCCTACCGCCTATCCCCTGGCCCCTCGTAACCTATAATCTACTTTCTGTCTCTATAAATTTGCTTCTTCCAGGTATTTTATATAAGCAATATCATATAGTATTTGTTGTGTAAATATACTTTTTTAAGACAATTTTATATCACTTTCCATAGATGGAAAATCAGGATCACATGCCATACATAAAATAGCTAAACAAATAAATACATACAAATTAAAATTTAAAATGTGTGTTTGGTTTTAATCTAGTAACATCTCAAGTATCACACTTTTGGAAATGCTTCTCTAAACCATCTAATTCAGAATATATATATTGATCATATCAGCACAAAAGGAAATAATGCCATTCTAGGCTTTACTAGTTTGTGATGATTTTTACAAAGAATATTTGTTTCAAACTTTGTTACTTAAATGCTTATAGATCTAATTTAATGCATCAAGAGTCTTCTTGAAAATTTGTGAAAAATCTACCAATTTCAAGATCACAGATGACCGCCTGTTGAAGTATAAACAATATTCTATATTATGTTTAGGTTTGGAAACTATAAGAAGAATGTGTATTTTATTCAAGTTTGTTTGACTTTTCTGCAGAAGGAGTTAAAGCATTCAGAAAACCTAAATCATATCAGAGTTTTATACTCTTGGAAATCATGGAGGCTAAATTATTTTTGGTTGATAAAATAAGAAAACCCCTTTGTTTATTTTTTTGGAAAAGATTGAAAAATACAATTGATTACAATCATTATCTCTTACACAGTCATGCTTTATGATTTATTATGATCTCTCATAATTCTGTCACACGGGAATAGGATGCCCATTTCTAGTCATTTTGAAGTAACAAGAACTGGATGTACACTCCAGCCTTCAACAAATAAAAAACTATATGAAACATATGAAATAATTATTTGGAGATACTGGGTCACAAATAGTGCATACAGTAATCCTTGAAATGAAACAATTGAGGTTAGCCTTCTGAGGGCTCCCTTTCACCACAGGCAGAGAATTTCTAGGCCATACATAGCCCAGGGAGGGGTAACACATAAAAGTCCAGCAGTCTTGAAACACTGATGAAACAGAGTTCAGAATCAGGAGATCAAGATAGGTAGAATTTCTGGGAGCAAAATACCACAGAGTAGGGAGCTTCAGAGAAAGGAAGAGGTGTGGGGAGAGGGAGGGAAGAAACTGAGGGTCATAGAGACAGAAGGATAGAGGGTCAGAGATCCAAAGGACCAGAGAGAGAGAGAGAGAGAGAGAGGAACTGGGAGGATCATAGACAGAGAGAAAGGGGGTCAGAGATCCAAAGGACCAGAGAGACAGAGAGAGAGAGGAACTGGGAGGGTCACAGAGACAGAGAGATAGAGGGTTAGAGAGCCAGAGGACCAGAGAGAGAGAGGAAGAGATCTGCAGAGTTCCCCTTGAATCTCTGGCAGAATATTTATGAGCACATGCTTGTGATGAAACTAACCAAGACTGGCGAAAGACCCTTAGAAAGGAACAGGCAGAACAATCTCTGGAGTTCTCACAGAGACGGAAACACTTAGCATTCCTACTAGTCACAGTGAAAAGACCCGTTAAGATACGGGGCTTAAAGTCAAGTGCTCAGGAGGGTATTACGTCAATACCGGGGCCAAGGTAGCCCTCAACTAAAAAGCTTTCTGTCACCACCCTATCCA
>PVKH010022763.1:0-14019 GCA_004027955.1 Chaetophractus vellerosus
CAAATGTATTGATTAGTCTTATAGACACCCTGTTATTGATTGAATTGTGTCCCCAAAGAGTTATGTTGAAATACTACTCCCCAGTCTTGGAAAATGTGAACTTATTTGGAAATGAAGTTATATGGCAGTAGTTTGGGCCCTAAATCCACTATGACTGGTGTCCTAGTAAGAAAGAGAGAGAAACCGGAAAAGACAGAGGGGAGGACAGCATGTCATATTAGACGCAGAGAATACCACAGATGGTTGGCAAACCGCAAGAAGCTAGAAGGGGCACAGAATAGATGCTCCCCCGCTAATTTCGATTGAGTGCAACCCTTCTGACACCTTGATTTTGGACTTTGAGCCTCCAGAACTTAGGAGACAATGTACAACTGTTGTTCAAAGCCACACAGTTTTGGTTTTTTGTTTTCTAGAAGCCCTAGGAAACTAAAACATACCTCAAAAGACTCAATAATTAAAGGAGCTAGTCAAAGTAAAAATGAAAACAAGGTAGGAGGCTGAAAATGGGAAACTTTGCAAAAGTCTTTATTAAAAAAAATGAGATCCCAAGATTCTAGCCCCATCTTTCTTTCCTCACTGTCTTGGGAAACAAAGATTTATCCTCTGTTCCATACTCAAAACATAATTCAGATTATAATACCCTTCTGTTCAAAACTTTGTAGTATCTTCACTTCACATTTTTGGTGTTATTCTGCATCTGAAAAATATAACCAAAGATGTTGAACTTTCTTTCAGGGTCTATGAGATACTTAATTTTAAATAGCAGTAGTAAAGTTTGAAATCCATTTTTTTTTCTGAATCTTGAGGTGGGAGTATCACAGATTGATAACCAGCATGCTTTGATGACTGTCAGGGTTTACATCTACTAGCTGTGTGTTTTGGGGCAAGTTACTTAACTCCTTTGTCCCTCAGTTTTCTCATCTGTAAAATGGTGATGATACTACTACTTACCTCATGGAGTTGTTTGAAGATTAAATATGTAAAGAATTTAGAACATTAGCCTGGCCCATAGAGTATTATATCATGGTTAGCTATTTCCATGCCCAAATTCTGTAAAGAAGATCATCTCATAAAATCTATTCAAATTTAGAGAAGATTACTAAAGGTATGTCACATAAAGATTTTTAAAAACTATCATTACACAAGAAAACTGATACAAAGGCAGAGATTGCTAGTTGTCCACCCTGTATCAGTTTCTACTTCCTTTTACTAACAGAATTTGTTTTTATCCAGTGCAGGAATACATCCAATCAGATAGAAGCAGAAGCCATCAAGAATGATATCTAGGAAAACTCTTTAGTTTTCTGAGTCAGTTGAGAGATCTTCCCATTTAGTTTTCCCTGCTTCCTCACTCTTCCTTCCTGAAATGCAGTTGTGTTGGCTAGAACTACAACAGTCTTCATGTACTATGGGTCAACCTCAAGGATGGAAAACAAGTACCAAGGAAGACAGAATAGAATGATAAAACGAGATAGTATCCCCTGATAGCTATGAAATTGCTATACCAGCCCATCTCGGTTTTGTAGAAGCAAGCTAGAAATGGGTTGGCTTTTGCAATGGGGATTTGTTAGGTTAAAAGCTTTTTGTTCGGAGGCCATGAAAGTGTCCAAATCAAGGCATTAGCAGCAGTGATTAGGCACACAGCAGCATCCACTCATCTCTTCCCTCTCCTCTAGGCCTTGTTGCTTTCAGCATCTGGCTAAAGTGGCCTCCTCTCAGTTTCTGACTCCTGGAGCCTTATCTCTTAGCTTCTGGTTTTCTCTCTGTCTCTGCAGTTTTCTTCCTGTGTCTGCAGCTGTTTATTCCTCCGTTTATAAAGGATTCCAGTAAGAAGATTAAGATCCACCCAGATCTTTGTTTACTGGGTCTTGTAAACAAAGGCCCTTAAGTGAAGTAATATAATCAAAAGGTCCCATGTGCAATAGGTTTACACACACAGGAATGGATTAGCTGTAAGAACAGGATTTCTGAGGTCCACAAAATCTTCAAACTGCCACACAGCCCTATCTTTTATTTTAAGCCACTGTAATTTGGGATTTGCATTATATTCAGCTGAAGCCAATTCTAAATTATACAGTTGCTTGTAGTGATTCTATTTGAACCGTATTAAGAATATTCTTATATAAATTGATGATTCAGTGAAAAACAAAAGTTAAGCCTTTAAAATAATATAAACCATGGAGGCTTTAATGAGAAACACTTCTCAAGTTTATTTTTTAGATAAATTTCTCTGTTTATGATTATATTTCTCCTCTGTATCATCAAACCAAGTGACTTCTGTTTATTTCTTATGAAGCAGATACAAAATCTGAGTGCTGCTTTTTACTGTTGGTTTTTCCAGCAGTATGAGCCCTAAAGCTTTGATCAGAATTTTTGTTTGCATTGCACGTCGCAGCCTGCTATGCAATAACAAACAGTGGACTATGACTGTGCCTATTATGTTCAGAGTCAAGATATAATACCCTTGTCTGTGTTTATTGCGTGTATATGTTGTGTGTTTAAAGGCTAGGGGGAAAGAGAGAAAGTCATTTTTATTATTTAATTTCTAAGACTTTCTTTTCAAAGACCCTTTAAGTTCTTAGGTGTTTGAAAAAATACAGAGACTATCCTGGCTTCTGGTAACAAGGGAGATTTTATCATCCTTGAGACATATAGAAATCTACAATATAGTCCTGCAAACACTTCACAAATGTATACATTTGTATGTAGATTTACAAAATTTCTTTAATCTGTATAATCTTACATAGTTGCCATTCTAGACACCAATACAATATGACAGGGGCGTACTATTGATGACAAGTGATTGGAAGGGCCATTACAAAGAGAAGCAGAATAAAGTTTTTTGCTGTTGGAAACTTTGCTATCCATAAGAGGTATGTGTCTGGTCATCTCTTTACAAACATTTGGTATCTTTAATATTTTTAAACCAGCTCAACAACATGGAAAGATCTGGACTTGCCAGGATGCAGTTCTTACTGTTTAGGTACCTCTGCCATCTTTAAAAAATAACAAAATCGTATAGCTACTACACATCAAGTAGCATGTGGGTAGATATGATTATCACCATATATCTCTGTTAAAAGCCTTAGATCTAGAATTGCTTTCTTCTGGAATATAGAAGACTGTCCCAATTTTGTAGGTGTCAGTTTACCATTTTGACTGAAATACTGTTTTCCCAAGATGAAATAATCAAGGTATATAAAAAGAGGCCACAATTTCTTTAAATGCAAGTTATCTCAATCCACTTTTATTTTCTGTCTCGACTTCATTTTGGCAGTGTTATCCTCCTTTAGAGAAGGGAAAGAGGTGAATCAGGTTATAACCAGACGATTATTCCCTAGGTCGGCAAAGGCAAAGAAAGTTTGTGTGAGCAGTGGTACTAGTAGAATGTTCAATTCCCAAGGGCACTGCTGTGCCAGATGTTTCTAAGTACCAAACACCTAGTCTATAAATCGGGGAATCTCAGAAACTCATATAGAAGTGGGTTCTTGTGTCTAATTTCAGAAAGTCACCATCTTGCTTTGGAGATCGACTTCTAATCTACTGGAAACTGTATTGTGATGCCTTTGATTGAAAGCATGTCATGAAGTTCTGCCTTTATTTCACATATACTTGGGACTGGAAAAGGGGAGATTAAACAGGCCAAATCCTGCACTTCTGCATGTTGTTCATACTGTTATCCCTCTCACTAGGTAGCTTGGAAAATAAAGCTATTTTAATACTCTCATAACATAGTAGTTAAAACAATGGACTCTTATGAGAGTTTGAAGTTCTTTTTTTTGAATCCCAAAAGTTTATGTTCCTAAACTAATCTATTCGTATGAGTGTGGTACCCTTTGATTGCATTAGATTCAATTTAAATCACTTGATTAGATTTTTTAATTTATTGATTTATTTAATTAGAGAAGTTGTGAGCTTATAAAACAACCATGCATAATGTGTAGGATCCCCATACAGTATTCCGCCACCAACACCTTACATTGTTGTGGACCATTTGTTACAGATTATGAAAGAATATCACCAGACTATTACCACTAACTATGGTCCATATGGCATACTTGGTATTTTTTTCCCATACATTCCTTATTAGTCACACCATGTATTAGTTTATACATTCAAGGGAAAACACTCTTATATTTGTACTATTAACCACAGTCCATCTTCCCCCACATGGTTCACTGAATTATACAGTTTCATGCCATGTAGACTCTATTCAAAGTATACACTCAGTGGCTTTCACTTTCATCACAGAGTTTTGTAGTCATCGTCCCAGTAAACCTTTGAACGTTTTCCTTAGTGAAAAAGAAAATTAACCCATTATTGACCCTTAGCATTGATATAGTACCTTCTCTTACATTGATGTAGAATTATACAATATTTCAATATTGTTGTTAACTATAGCCCATAAGTTACATTAATTGTATTTTTACCATGCATCAGTATATTCTTACCACCTTGTAATAGTGATGTACGTTTGTTCTAGTTCATAGAACATGCTTTTATTTGTATTATTAACAGCAATCCTCATCCACCTCCAGGTTCATTATGTTACTAAGTCCCTAGGTTATTCTCTAGCTTTCTTTCAATTGTCATTTACATCCCTAGACTATGCCTTGCATCCATGATCCCATGTATAAACCAGCCATTTTAGTTATACTCACTATATATAGTATGTTACCATCAACTCTATCCATTTTCACACTTTTACAGTCAAGCTAATTGAACATTCTACATACATTAAGCATAAGTACTCCTTCTCAGTCCTCATCCTATCTCCTAGTAACCAATATTCTAGAGTTTATCTCTTTGTGTCTATTCTTCAGATTTAGTTCATATTAGTAAGACCATAAAATATTTGACCTTTTGTGTCTGGCTTATTTCCCTTAGCATAATATCCTCAAGGTTCATCCATTTTAACATATGTATCCAAATTTCATTTCTTCTTACAGCAGCATAGAATTCTATCATATGTATATGCCACATTTTGTCTATCCATTCATTGGTTGATGGACATAGGTTGTTTCCATCTTTTGGCAATTGTGAGCATTGGTGTGCAAATGTTTGTTAGCATCACAGTTTTCAGGTCTTCTGGATATATTCCTAATGTATTTCTCAGGATTTTCTAGGTATAGGACCATATCATCTAATAGAGGATTGACAGACCATATGGCAGTTCTATATTTAGCTTCCTGAGGAATTGCTAAACTGTATTCCACAGAGCCTGTACCACTATACATTCCCACCAACAGGAAGGAATGTTCCTATTTCTCTACCTCCTCTCTAGTACTTGTTTTCTGTTGTTGTTTTTGTTTTTAATAATGGCCATTCTATGAGGTGTTGACATGATATCTCATTGTATTTTTATTTGCATTTCCCTAATAGCTAGTGATATTGAACATTGTTTCATGTGCTTTTTCACCATTTGTATATTCTCTTGGGATAAATGTCTATGTATTTTGCCCATTTTTAAATTGGATTTCTTGCTCCTTTATAGTTGATTTGTATGTTCTCTTTATATAAAATGGAAATCAGAACCTTATTAGATATTTGGTTTCCAATATTTTCTTCCATTGAGTGGGTTGCCATTTCACCTCCTTGATAAAGTCCTTTGAAGAACAAAAGTGTTTAAGTTTGAGGAGGTCCCATTTATCCATGTTTTGTTTCATTGCTCATGCTTTTGTTGTAAGGTTTAAGAAACCACCATCGACTAACTGGTCTTGAAGATATTTTCCTACATTTTCTTCTAAGAGTTTTATGGTTCTTGCTTTTATATTTAGGTCTTTGATCCATATTCATTTAATTTTGGTATAAGGCATGAGATAGGGGTCCTCTTTCTTTCTTTGGATATGGATATCTAGTTCTCCCAGCACCATTTATTGAACAGACTGTTCTGCCACAACCTTGCCAAAAATCACTTAATCACAGATCTAAGGGTCTGTTTTTGAACTATCAGTTTGGTTCCATTGGTCTATGTGTCTATCTTTATGCCAATACCATGGTGTTTTTACCACTGTAGATAGGTAATATGATTTAAAGTCAGAAGTGAGAGTCCTCCAACTTCGTTCTTCCTTTTTAAGATGTTTCTGGCTATTTGGGACCCATTACCTTTCCAAATAAATTTGATAATTGGGTTTTCCATATCTTTAAAAAAAGGAGTTGGAATTTTTATTGGGATTGCATTGAATTTGTATATCAATTTAGGTAAAATTGACATCTTAACGATATTTAGTCTTCCTATCCATGAACACAGAATATACTTCCATTTATTTGGCTCTTTGATTACTTTTAGTTACGCATTGTAGTATTCTGAATACATGTGGTTTACATCCTTGGTTAAGTTTATTCCTAAATATTTGATTGTTTTAATCACTATTATAAATGGATTTTTTTTCCTAACTTCCTCCTCAGATTACACATTACTAGTGTATAGAAACACTACTGATTTTTTCATATTTATCTTGCATTCTGCCACTCTGCTGATTCCCTTCATTAGCTCTAGTAGCTTTGTTGTAGATTTCTTGGCATTTTCTAGGTATAAGACCATATCATCTGTGAATAGCGAAAGTTTTAATTCTTTGTCTCTGATTTGGATGCTTTTTATTTCTTTGTCTTGCCTTATTCCTCTGACTGGAACCTCTAGCACTATATTGAACAACAGTGATGACAGTGGGAATTCTTGCTTTGTTCCCAATCTAAACCTGAAAGCTTTCAGTCTTTCACCATTGAGTCCAAAGGTAGCTGTGGGTTTTTCACATATGCACCTTACCATGATGAGAAAGTTTCCATCAATTCCTATCTTTTGGAGTGTTTTTATCAAGAAAATTTGCTGGTATATGTCAAATTCCATTTCTGTATCTATCAAGATGATCGTGTGATTTTTCTTCTTTAATTTATTAATGTGGTTTTTTATGCTGCTTGATTTTCATGTGTTGAACCATCCTTGCATGCCTGGTATAAAACCTGCTTAAGCATGACGAATCATTCTTCTAATGTGTTGTTGGATTCGGTTAGTGACTATTTTTTTGAGGATTTTTGCATCCATATTCATTAGGGAAATGGGTCTGTAATTTTCTTTTTTTGGTAATATCTTTATCTAACTTTGGTATTAGAGTTATATTGGCTTCATAAAATGAGATTGGTAGTGTTCCTTCCTGTTCAATTTTTTAGAAGAGTTTGAGTAAATTGGTATTAAATCTTTGAATGCTTGGTAGAATTCACCTGTGAAGCCATCTGGTCCTGGATTTTTAATTTTGCTGAGTTGTTTAATGACCGTTTCAATCTTTTGCTCCTGATTGGCTTGTTGAGGTATTCTGTAGGTTGTTCATATGTTCCTAGGACATTTTACATTTCATCTACTTTCTCAAGTTTGTTGCCATACAGTTGTTCATAGTATCCTCTTATGATTTTTTTCTCTGTGGGGTCTGTAGTAATGCCCCCATTTTCATTTCTGATTTTATTATTTGCATATTTTGATGATCTTCTCAAAGAACCAACTTTTGGTTTTCTTGATTATCTCTTTCTTTTTGTTATTGTTCTCAATTTCATTTATTTCTGCTCTTATCTTTGTTGTTTCATTCCTTCTGCTTCCTCCATGCTGTGGTTGTGACTGGAGTCTAGGCTAGGACTGCAATCCAAACTAGCTGGAAAGGAGCTGATCCCTACTTTCACTGTGATTTTCAATCAGCCCTTCTTCAGTGGGGTAGAGTTAAAATGGGATTACCAGGCTTTTCTTACTTGTTCGGGTTCAAACTTTAGCTGTTCTTAGATTAGACTTTAGCCAGCTGAATTTCCTAATCAATAGCTGAAATTGGTGACTGAATGCCTCTTCTTCCTCCTTTTTTTGGGAAATGGCGCTTCCAACTCCAGCCAGGGAATAGCTCCTGAAGTGGCTTGTGCTGCCAGCAGGAGATGGTCACTGGCCTCTGTGGCATGGAGTGCTTTACTCATGCATCTTCACTGCAGGTGGGCAGTAACCTCTTTCCATTCTTCAAAGATGTTGCAGGATGCTCTTCTGGTCTCCTAGGCCCTGCAAACAGGTGATTTTGATAGCTCTGGCTAATTACTAACTGCACCGTAGGAGCAGCTGACTCTTGGGGCTACTTACTCTGCTGCCATCTTGCCCACCCCCACCCCGTGATTAGATTGTTTTTGATTATACTGTGTTGGTGAGGTGTGATTCAGATTTAGTCTCCACCCTCTTACTGGGTCTTATATAAATGGAGACACAGAGAGAGACAAGAGAGAAATGAAGCTGCCATTTTTTATCTTGCCATGTGAGTGAGGATTCAAGGATTGCTAGCAGCCAAAACTTAAGCACTAAGTCCCCAAGAGGCTGGACCCATGGAGCAGTTCAAGGCTGAAAAGATGAGCCATATACCTGATAGCTTACAGCTGAACCTGGGAAGAAATCACAGCAGCCTAGACTGAGAGAGGAGTGCCTGAAGATGGAAGATTCTGGAAGAGAAGGCAGTGGCCTCAGTGGAGATTGGCTGCCATCTTTACCATGTGGCAGGACCCCAGGATCACCAGTAACTGACTTTGGTGAGAAAGCATGTACTGATACTTTGATTTGAACATTTCTTGACCTCAGAAGTATAAGGTTTTGCGCTAAATAAAATTCCCAATATAAAATCCAACCCATTTCTGGTACTTTGAATTGGTAGCTCTGTGGCAAACTAAGATAACTCTGGAATCAGGGAGCCTATCTGGTTATTTTATTTTTTTATACAAGCTTTCTTGTTTTGTAACCTTGGACATGTTACTCTCTCAGATCCTAAGCCATAAAATGTTGATAGGATCTACATCAAAGGTTTTAAAGTATATTGAATTAGATATAGTTTGCTAGGTATTTGGCATCATGCTTATTCCATAGTTAAAACTCTATAGATGTGATGAAGTCTTGCTCTTCTTCCTGCATCATTGTTGTATTCACTGTTACTGCAACTAACATGGCTACTCCTGTAATGACCACTAGCCTATTTCAGATCTTTAATTGCTTGGAGCAAGGCTTCAAATGCAGTAAAGTACTCAATAAATGTTAGTTATTATTACATAAGACACTCAAGGGTGATCTTATTCAAAATTCTGCTCATAGACCAATAATGGAACTAAATAGGAAATCGTTAGTATCTTGAGAATTGAGATAATCTTTGTAGTTCTGATAGACAAAGTATATTTTGTAATATATTTCCTTTGAGCTTAACTGAGGGCAATGATTATAACAGCAATAATCAAGAAAATTGAGATTTATTAAATAAAAATAATTTTGCTATGTGTTAAATTACAAAGTTTTGCCACAAAGTAATTTGCATTAATGAATAAAATATTTTGTGATTATCTTTTTAATTTTAATGTGTTTTTTGTTATTTATTTTCTCATAAAAGCATGGTTAGTAAAATTATCCTCTTATCTAATTTAATCCAATTTTACTCATTCATTGGGTACACACATCCTCAAAGCAGGAGTGTATTAATTAAGGTCATACAAAGGTGAATAGGATCCTAAATTCTACTGCCTAGTTAGGGAAACTAAATTTGCATAAATAAGAAATATAAAAGCCAATTCAATGCAACTCTGAAAAGTGGCACAGGAGATGAGCATTATTGATGAAAGGTAAGATTTTTGGTGTCTTTCAAACCATGTTTCATTTGGAAAATTTAAAAATATTCATCATCTTTGATGGAGTTCAAAAGTTTTAATGTGTGCTCACTTCGGCAGCACATATACTAAAATTGGAACAATACAGAGAAGATTAGCATGGCCCCTGCGCAAGGATGACACGCAAATTCGTGAAGCGTTCCATATTTTTTTAAAAAAATGTTTAATGTCATGCCCACAAGAGTAGACAAAATGACAGAAGTCAAAACTAGATAATCACAGTGTGAACAAAATTTTATGACAAATATTTTCTCCAAATTGTAGCAAAATGATAGCATAACAGATTTCTGCTCTATTGCTTCTTTGTGAAACAATCTTCATTCCAGTGTATCATAAATTTCCATTACGATAACTTTTTAAATAATGTAAAACAAACAATATTACTTAATATTGTGGTATCTGCAGAGTAGATTTTCCAAGTAGATAAAACCTAACCAACTGCTTCAAATTCCTAAGCTTTTATTATTTAAATAATTGGGATAGATATTTTAAAATATGCTGTCCATATCCTTAATTTCTTTTTTTTTCTTTTAAGATTTATTTATGTATTTAGCCCCCCTTTGCTGCTTGTGCTTGCTCTGTCCATTTGCTTTGTGTTTTTCTGTGACTGCTTGTCTCCCTTTTGTTGGATCATCTTGCGGCAACAGCTCACCACACCGTGCAGACCGGCTTGCCTTCACCATTCCTGGGGTCTCCCATATAGTAAACGGGATTCCAACCAGTTGAGCCACAGCTGCTTCATAGTATCCTTAATTTCTAATGTGAAACGCATTGGCTATATCACTACATTGTAACCTTTTTTGTAACTCTGCAGTATTTTTGGAATACCAATTATTCTCTTATGCACAAATTAAGTAAGAATCTAGAGAAACGGTGCCTAACAGAACTTTCTGCCATGACATAAGTATTCTGCATCTGTGTTGTGCGATATATTAGACCCAAGTCACATATGGTTATTGAGCCTTTGAAATTTGACTAGTGCAACTAAAAATGTTTAATGAAATAAAACATTTTTCATTTTAATTAATTTTTATTTAAATATCCACATGCAACTTGCCTCTACCATATAGAACAATGCCAACCCAGACGATTATTGAGAGATGAACGTTTTAATATTTTATAATTATTTTATAGTATTTTTTCTGATTTTCCATTCAAGACAATTCTTTATAGTTAATTGACAGTGCCTTTCCTTAATAAATTTTCCAATCTCTTTCTATTTTTGTTTCTATGAAGCTCAGAATATTAAAAGTAAATATATTTTGCTGGAAGTAGGCCCATATAAGAGCAGTCAATTTAGGTAAAGATACAAAATTCCCCCTTTTTTCTAGAGAAAAAGACAATCTAAATAGAGCTCTATGTTAAGTTGTGGAAAGGTTTTCTTATAGATTTCCACCATGTACCAGAAAATTGATTTACTAGATAAGAATTCTCTAAATAAAGGAGTTTGATGAATTTATGAAAATACTTTGTAAGATTTGTAAGTTTAGACAGTTCTTGATTATAGTTGCTATTAAATATAGTTAGAGAAGATCTAAGAAACAGTCTGACAAGGTTCAAGTCTTCTTAGCTGGAAGTCCATTAAGATATATTAATCCCGACCTAGACAGACTCTTGAGAGGCCGGGATAAGACTATAATTGTACATGAGTATTGCAAAATGGCCAAAGTCCATGAAAAGGTAGAATTGACCTTTTAATACTAATTATATTTGTGTGATCATACACAATCACGACCTGTAAGAAAGTTCTTATCAGCCATTAGGCCTAATATGTACAGGCTGGTATTTACTAATATGGATGACTGAGTTAACCAAATCATCTGAAAGTTTTCATTAATGCATTTGTATTCACATGGAAATAAAGAAAACAGCAAATATAGAGATGACAAAAACTTTTTTACTAAGAAAAAGTCATAAAGAGGGAAAATGAAAGCATAAATATAGGAAGCCAGGATGCAAAAGCACTAACTTTGTGTTTTTTTAGGCATGTGTCAAACCTTCTAACTCACACTTTCTCTAAATAGAACTTGCCGTTTATGGAAAATGCATAAATCCAACATAAAACACCACCGCATTAACTGAAGGCACTGACAAAGAGAGAGCTCATACATAACTACAAAGATAAACAAATGTATGGAAACAGTGATTTCCAGACATTGTAAGTCAGATGGTGCAGGGCAGTGATTCTTGAGGGAAGGAAACCAAAGGAGGTGAGCCTTTCATTGTCCCAGCTTACTGCTTTGGGAGAATTTCCTGCCCACAGCATGAGGGAGCATGACTAGAGTTTGCAGTTCAGAATAGTGGAGACTGAAGATGTGCAGAGGGCCCTCCTCAAGACTTCAGCTAAGTACTGATTAGTGCATGCATATTAGAAAAATATCTGAGACCCAGGAAAGAATCATCCAAAAGAAACAGAGGAAATAATCTCCAAGTGTTACAGATGGCCAGGAATTTTTTTTGTTCCACCAACCGAGTGAAAAACTTTGTAAATCAATGGCCATTGGGTAGAGTGCTCACAAGGATATGATAGCAATAATAGGGTAATATTATCCCAAGACCTATGGCTACTCTAATTCTGCCCAACAAACCCCAAAAGTAAGCCTCCATAGAATCAGCCATTTCTAAGAAACTTAACCATGAGCCATAACAAAATTCAAGATTACTCATAATAATGCAAAACTTTCAAGAAGGCAAACTTTTTTTTTTTAAAGATTTATTTATTTTATTACATGTCTCCCCTCCCCCCTGCTGCGGCGACACGCCAAGACTGGTCACTGCGCAGGCGTGGCTTTCCCCGCTTGTGGGTGGCTTCTGCTTCCATTCACGGCCGGCTTTCAGTTCGCGGGTGGCTGGCGGCGCTCCATTCACGGGCGGCCTGCACTGCCCGTGGCAGCTTTTTGCCCTGCCCACAGCAGCTCTGGCCCGCCCATGGCGGCTTGCCATTCTCAAGGCGGTCTGCCCGCTAGGAGAGGTCCCCGGGAACCGAACCCGGGGCCTTCCATGTGGTATGCCGGCGCCCTATCCACTGGGCTATCCAGCCGGCCCCAAGGCAAACTTTATAATGCCTGGCATCCATTCGAGAATTTCTAGGTATGGAAAAGGCAGGAAAATATAACCCATTATGAGGAGAAAATTCAATCAATAGAAACAGGCCCAGAAATGATATGGATAATAGAATTACTAGACAATGAGATTAGAAGAGTTCCATATGTTCAAAAGGTGGATGAAGAAGATTGAGGATGTTAAATAGAGACATGGGCGTGTAAAATAGATTCACACCAGACTTCTGGGATTGAAAAATATAATGTCTGAGATGAAAAATATACTGGCGGGGATAATAGCACTGCAGAGGAAATAGTGGTACACTTGAAGATAAAGCAGTAGAAACAAGGCAAATGAAACAAAAAATCTGAAAAAAAATAACATCATAAATGTGCAGTGGAACATCAAGCAGCCTAGTATATCTGTCTTTGGGGAATCCTTATAGGAGAGGGTGGGCAATCTTTTCAACAAAGGATCTTGGAACAATTGAATCACTATATGCAAAAAAATGAAACTGGATCTTTACCTTAAGCCATATCTGAAAATTAACTCAGAAAAGATTGTGGGCCTAAATTTAAGAGATAAAACTACAATAATTCTAGAATAAAACATAAAGAAAACTTTACTGACCTTGGATTTGACAAATCATTCTTAAAAACAAAAGCACGAACTATAAAATAAAAATCAATCAATTGGACTTGACCCAAAGTAACAGCATTTGCTCTTTAAAAGACACTCCTATGAAAATAAAAAGTCAAGCCACAGATTGTGGGAAGATAGTCATAAAATCTATATCTGACAAGTACGTGTATGTAGAATATATAAAGAATTTTTTATAACTTAATAAGAGGCAAACAACTTCTTGTTAAATGGGAAATTGAACAGACATTTCACTACAGAAGTTGTATGACAAATTTTAACAAGATATTTAAGAAGTCGTAAGTGGTTCTCAAGTGCAGTGAAACATTTGGTCTGTAATAATAAGATTAAGGACCTAGAGGTTTTCCACTCCTTCGTGGATGTAATTAAAGCACATAAAGTCCTTCCAATTGATTTAAGAGGCAGTTTCCTTTTTTGCCTGTAGACTTTAGGGAGCCTGTCTGAATGCCTATTATGGGCTCATCAGAGCAGTCAGCTGTAATTTTAGGATTCTTATGGGTGTTACTGTGATATTTCACCTTTAGGCATTCTGAGATTATTTTTGGAAAAAGACAAGAAATAAAAAATGAACAATTTGCTTTTGACCATGCAGCTCCCTCCAGTTTTTTTTTATCATTTCATGTGCATGTACATGCAAACACCATGCATGAGTGTGCACAC
>PVKH010022764.1:0-14019 GCA_004027955.1 Chaetophractus vellerosus
TTCGCTGGGCAACTCTCTGTCCATTTCTGCCCTCTCTTTTCCACCTCATATTGTTTTTGATTACCCTTATATTATTATATTATTACCAGATCACAATAAATGCTGTGGGGTTGTTTTTATTTTTTAAAAAAAAAAGATAAAATTAAGGTATTTTCAAATAACCAAATATTGAAAATTTCCCATCAGTTGACCCTCACCGTGAAATGTCTGAGGAAGAAGGATGACCTCAGAAAAATGTCACTGCTTCATGTTCTTTTTGCAGGAGCAAGTAAGGGTGAGATTTCTATGTGAGCTCACTCCTATCCGGACTAGAAGTTTGTAACATCTTTGGAATTTACTATCACCTTGGAATTATAACGTCTGTAATGGTCAGATCCTCTTGGCTATAGCAACATGCGATCAGAGTTTCAAGTTGTTTAGAAAGTAACTTCTTCAGAGAGAAGACTCATGGTGAGTTTTCCCTGATGGAAAAGGGGAGTCTTTGCCTGGATGCAGCATCGGGATGCAGGCCTTCTTTGGTGGAGTGGGCTTCCAACTGGGGCTAACCAGGAAAAACTGCTATTCAAATTCACTTCTCCAGACTTTGAGCCCCTAAATGTACAAGGCACTTTCTAAATATTAGAATGAAGGCTTGGAACGATGCTTAGGACATGGCCGTGGCCTCTGGTCTCAGAAGTTTATGATCTTTTTCAGGATTTGGGAATTGTCCTGAATGACATTGCAATGGCAGACACAGGCCATTATATATCTTGTCATAACTTACAAAATTGTGTGGGAGAGAGTGTAAACTATAATCCACGCTTAGTGGCAGTGCTCCAAAATGTGTTCATCAATTGTAACAAATGTACCACACTAATGAAAGATGTTGTTAATGTGGGAAAATGCGGGAGGAATAGGGAGCGGGGCATATGGGAATCCCCTGTATTTTTTATGGAACATTTATGTAATCTAAGTATCTTTTTAAAAAAAATTAAAAAGTATATTAAAAAAAAAAGTTTGGGAAACAGATGTGGGCTCAAGCAGTTGGGCTCCCATCTACCATGTAGGAGGTCCAGGGTTCAATTCCCAGGGCCTCCTGGTGAAAGGCAAGCTGGCCCGCTCGGTGAGCTGGCCTGAGTGGAGACCTGGCCCACGCGGAGTGCTGGCCCACTCAGAGTGCTGGTCTGCACAGGAGCACTGGCCCATGCAGCAGAGCTGGCGCACACAGGAGTGCTGGCTTGCTCAGAGATGCAACAAAAAGAGATACAGAGGAGAAGACAATAAGAGACGCAGCAGACCAGGGAGCTGAGGTGTGAGCAGGTCCCAGGATCGCTTCCTGGTGCTGCCTAAAGAGAAGACAAGCAGACACAGAGGAACACACAGAGAGAGCAGACAGCAAGCACAAAACAACAAGTCGGGGGGAGAAACAAATAAATCGTTTTTTTTTAAAAGTTTATGATCTGCTTTGGAAGTTGAATGCAGGCACCCCGTAAGGGTGGGGACAACATGGGCAAGGACGTGGAAGCAAGAAGAGGATGTTAGCAGGAATGTGAATCAGCCCCTTTTAATGAGTTGGAGAGTTTGCACATGGATGGAAGGTGGGGGTTCCCTTAACCCCTCTTCTGTCTTTGAGGGTAACTTGGTCATAATAAGCATGGGTTCTAACAGTGAAGAAAAGTGGTTGTCCTGATGGTTCTTATCTGCCAAAGGGCTGCAGATGCAAGTTCCAGAAATCTGTTGGCTTTTATAAAGGAGATTTATTTGGGGTAAAAAAAACAGTTTCAAGGCCATGAAAAGTCCAAACAGGCACTGTAAGAGGTGCCCTCTCACCAGCGTCATCTACTGATGATTATGACGTGTTGCCACATGGTGAAGCAAGGTGGCTGCTGATCCCTGCCCAGGTTTCTCCTTCCCCTACGGGATCACCCTTTCGTCTTGAGCTCCGTGGGCCCATTCTTTTGAGGCTTATGCTTAAGTGAGCCTGTCTCTCTTATGGCATAGGGCTTATTTCTTTCCAGGCTTCCTATATCAGTCTCAGCTGTTCTGCATTCTTCCTAAATTCAGATGTAAGCTATCATGCAAATGGCTTATGTCTCCTTGGGACCTCAGCTATTTAAGCCTTCTCCTTTCTGTCACTTGGTAGGATCAAAAATGACAGAGCTCTCTCTTCCTGTTTGTGCCTGTGTGAGTGTACATTTATATCAGACCCAGCAAGGGGGTGGAGACTCATCGTGAGTCATGCCTACTGACATCAAAAGCCCAAAGCAATCTTATCAAATCATCTAATCAAAGGCCCCTCAGCTGAATTTAATGCAATCAAAGGGTATCACACCCAGAGGAATAGATTAATTTACAAACATAGTCTTTCTCTTTTGGGGATTCATAAAATAATCTCAAACTGCCACACTTCTCAACACATCACATCAGCCATCAACAATATCCCAGCTCTCCCATTTAGTGAACGAGACTAGGGTCTATTATGGCATATGTACTTTAGACCCCTTAGGACCTGGAACAACTCTGTAATCCTCCATCTGGGATTAACGCAAATCCCTCTGGAGTACATCAATCCCCTTTGCGCTAGTGCCCATCTGATTCATTCCACCAACCCCACAAAGACAACATCTGATGACATATTTATCTGATAATGACTTGCCATTGTACCTTTTCAGCTTATCCTAAAGGTGATGCTTGTTCAGCTCCATTCACACAGTAAAGTTACCTGCCATTTGGAGATTATCTGGATCTGCCATGTTCACTTAGAATAATTCTTCCATGCTAAAGTTCAGGCTTTCTTGGCCCATTCTTTGTCCCTATCCAGTCACCAGGTATTTATCAGTCCACCTGCTACCTGCCTGCTGACTTGCCCTTAGATCAGCTCACAGTGGTATTCTAGACTCCTCAGAATCCCTACTGAAATTTCCATCTGGCCACCCCTGTGTATCCTGCACCCCCCTGCTGGCTACCACCTCTGCATCCCTGCCACTGGGGAACTGAAGGAATCACAGATATGTAAACAAGACCTTTTTTCTGATCACGTTTCCCTGCTCTCTTGACAATTCTGGGTTCGAACTGGATTGTGGCAGGCCTGCCTTGTCCAGCATTCTCCCAGAATCCCAGATGGGGAGTGGGCAAGAACCCCCTCTGCCCTTGGCATTACCCACATCCCATAAAACTCAGTTCATCCTTCACTTCTTACTTCCATAGCCCATTAGAAGGCTGACCCACATGTGAGATCATCTCTGCATTCTCCCGACCCTGCTTTTTCCCCTTTTCTTTTCACCTTAAATGTAAAGGTTTATTTCTGAACTCTTGTGTTCCATTAATCTATATGTCTGTCCTTACACACCTCACTATCTTGATTACTGTGGTTTTATATAAGACTTGAAATTGAGTGAGAGCCCAGCACTCATAGACAACAGAAAGTCTGGTTTGTGGATAGAAGGGTCAAGTTTTTAGCTGTGGAAGAGAGCAAAGTGGAATAGTCCACCTATGAATTGTCTTCATATGCTCAGAGGTTCCAAGATTTCGGTTTCTGTAACTCAGCTGACCTCATTTATAATGTTGCTATGAACATCGGTGTGCAGATGTCTGTTCATGTCACTGCTCTCAGTTCTTCTGGGTAGTGGTATTGCCAGGTCACATGGCAAGTCTGTATTCAACTTCTTTAGGAACTGCCAAACAGTCCTCCACAGTGGCTGTACCATTCTGCATTCCCACCAACAGTGAAGAAGTGTTCCTCTTTCTCCACATCCTCTCCAACACTTGTAGTTGTCTGTCTTTTTAATAGTGGCCATTCTGATAGGTGTGAAATGAGATCTCATTGTAGTTGTCATTTGCATTTCCCTAATCATGAGTGATGTTGAGCATTTCTTCATGTGTTTTTTTGCCATTTGTATTTCTTCTTTGGATAAATGTCTATTCAAATCTTTTGCCCATTTTTTAACTGGTTCACTTGTCTTTTTATTGTTGAATTATAACATCTCTTTATATATCCTGGATATTAAACCCTTATCAGATGTGTGATTTCCAAATATTTTTTCCCATTGAGTTGGCTGCCTTTTCACCCTTTTGACAAAGTCCTGTTAGGTGCAAAAGTGTTGAATTTTTGAGGAGGTCCCATTTATCTATTTTTTCTTTTGTTGCATGTGCTTTGGGTATAAGGTCCAAGAAATCACCACCTACTACAAGGTCTGGAAGATGTTTCCCTACATTTTCTTCTAGTAGTTTTATGCTCCTGGATTTTATATTTATATCTTTGATCCATTTTGAGTTGATTCTTGTATAGGGGGTAAGATAGGGGTCCTCTTTCATTCTTTTGGTTCTAGATATCCAGTTCTCCCAATACCATTTGTTGAAGAGACTGTTATTTCCCGTTAACATAGACTTGAAAACCAGTTGACTGTATAGGTAAGGGTTTATTGCTGGGCTCTCAATTCTGTTCCACTGATCCATGTATCTATCTTTATGCCAGTACCATACTGTTTTGACCAGTGTAGCTTTGTAATATGTTTCAAGGTCAGGCAGTGAAATTCCTCCCACGTTGCTCTCCTTTTTTAGAATGCTTTTGGCTATTCGGGTACACTTACCCTTCCAGATGAATTTGGTAATTGCCTTCTCTAATTTTGTAAAGTAAGATGTTGGGATTTTGATTGGTATTGCATTGAATCTATAAATCAATTTGGATAAGATTGACATCGTCACAATATTTATTCTTCCAATCCATGAACATGGAATGTCTGTTTAGGTCTTTTTTTATTTCTTTCAGCATTGTTTTATATTTTTCTGCATATAGCCCCTGTGCTTCTTTGGTTAAATTAACTCCTACATATTTAAGCCTTTTTGTTGCTATTGAAAATGGAATTTTTCCCCTGATTTCTTCCTCATATTGTTCAGTACTAGTATACAAAAAATTACTGATTTTTGCTTGTTGATCTTGTATCCTGCCACTTTGCTGAACTCATTTATTAGCTCAAGTAGCTTTGTCGTGGATATTTCAGGATTTTTCTAAGTACAGGATCATGTCATCAGCAAACAGTGAGAGTTTTACTTCCTCTTTTCCTATTTGGTTGCCTTTAATTTTTTTTCTTGTCTAATTGCTATAGCTAGAACTTCTAGTACAATGTTGAATAACAGTGGTGACAGTGGACATCTTTGTATTGTTCCCAATCGTAGAGGGAAAGCTTTCAACCTTTCCCCATTTGAGTATGATGTTAGCTGTGGGTTTTTCATATATGCCTTTTATCATGTTGAGGAATTTTCCTTCTATTCCTATCTTTTGAAGTGTTTTTATCAAAAAAGGATGCTGGATTTTGTTGAATGCCTTTTCTGCATCGATTGATATGATCATGTAGTTTTTTATTCACTTTGTTAATGTGGTGTATTACATTGATTGATTTTCTTATGTTGGACCAGCCTTGCATACCAGGAATAAATCCCACTTGGTCGTGATGTATAAGTCTTTTGATAAGCTGTTGGATTCAATTTGGAGGCATTTTTTTGAGAATTTTTGCATCTTATGTTCATTGAAGAGATTGGCCTGTAATTTTCTTTTCTTGTAGTATCTTTATCTGGCTTTGATATTAGGGTGATGTTGGCTTCATAAAATGTGTTGGGTAATTTTCCCCACTCTTCAATTTTTTGGAAGAGTTTAAACAGGATTAGTGTTAATTCTTTTTTAAATGCTGGGTAGAATTTACCTGTGAAGCCATCTGGTCCTGGACTTTTCTTTGCTGGGAGATTTTTGAAGACAGATTCAATCTCCTTAAATGTGATTGGTTTGCTAAGTTCTTGTATTTATTGTTGTGTCAGTGTAGGTTGGTTGTGCATTTCTAGGAATTTGTCCATTTCATCTAGGTTGTCTAGTTTGTTGGCATATAGTTTCTCATAATATCCTCGTGATTCTTTTTATTTCTGTGGGGTAATTTGTAACTTCCCCCCTTTTGTTTCTGATTGTATTTATTTGCATCTTCTTTTTTTCTTTCTCAGTCTAGCTAGGGGTTTGAGCTGACCTCATTTAGATATGTGAGCCAAACATCCCTGTGCAAGAGTGTGGGAAATAGAGAAGTAAACGCTCTGTTTCTCTTCATGATAGAGATAGTTCCGTGGAGGTGGGAAATGAAGTTGGTTGATATAGAAATCTTGGAGAGAGATGGACTGATATACTGAGCAACAGACAGCTCCGGGAGAGGAGAAAGAGTTCATTATGTCCTTTGCCTTGAATAAAAACTTGTCTTTCCCCCAAATTTTATATACTTATGACCTATGTTTTACATTTTATTTTATGATCTAGTTTTATAAATTTAGCATTTTGTATGTGGACTGTTCCATGTATTCACATAGCCCAACAACTATTTTTAATCCCATGGCATTAATATCTATATAGTTTAAGCATTTCCATGAGCATATGTTATTTCCAGTTATTCCTTATTATAAATGATACAATTTAAACCATATTTTTACGAAGAGTTTCTTTGAGTCTTGATTCCAAAATTGGAATTACGGGGTCATTATATAATTAGTTCTCTGTGTCTTTTTCTCATATCGCCAGGTTGTTTTTTGGAAAGATTTTATTAATGTACAGTGCCACCAGCCCCACCAACAGTGGGTTTTATGACCTTTATTTTTTTTCTCTCATTTTATCAATATGAAACATTACCTCATTGCTGTTTTATCTTCTTAAACTAAACATTGTAGCAAATGTCTGTTTGCTATTTGTAATTTTTCTCGTGGGAATGCTGTTCATATCCTCTGCCCATTCGTGCTGTAGAAATTGAGTAGTCATCTTCAACTTTATATAGTTTTAAATAAATGTGTTAATAGCTTGATTTTTAAAATGAGTTTAATTAGTTTGTTTTATTCAGTAACTCTTTAGCCAATAAAAATATTTGGGGGGATGTGATGTGTCATATAAATCTAAGCATATTTTTCCCCATAGTTGTATGCAGCCCATAAAGGAGTCAGGTTTGAGCTGTCATGGTACTGGGCAGGTGCTGCTCCCCAGGAGTGCTTCCCCCGGGAATGCTCCAGGTGGGTGGGGTAGAATGCTTGCTGTCATGCTGTGGCTGGGGGTGTAGTAGAGATGCTGGAGTTGAGAACAGAAAAATAATAATCCATGATAAATTTGTCAAGGTGTATCATGAAATGAGCTGGAAATCAAAATTAGGCAAGCGTGGCATGAAAATACCCTTTTCCTGGTTGGCCAGGGCTGTCCTAGCATCCTGCCCTCATCTGAAAGGAACAAAGTGATGGGGACATTTGGGTGGGTTCCAGTCACTAATGCCACTGACTGCTAGGTCCCTGTTCTTTAACTGGTGGTGGAATCATCAAAGATGAATGAGCCCTTGCTTCTCATGTAGGAGGTCCCAGGTTCAATCCCTGGTACCTCCTAAAAACAAAACAAAAAAAAACAAATTTAAAAAAAAAAGCTCTCATAGAGGAGCTATAACTCAGTGGTTGAGCACCTGCTTTCCATGTACCTCCTTTAAAAAAAAAAAAGAAAGAAAGAAAGAAAAAAACTATGAGTGAAAACTGTTTAGGGCCAATACACATTGAGAACAAGGGCTCAAATTGGTCCATTTTGCCACTCTTGTTTTATAAGTAGAACATTTATGCAGAAAAATGCAGTGTGTTTGTATGAAACACATATCCTTTTACAAATTTACTTCTTCCCTGAAAAGAATCTGCTGGCTTATGTGGTCCAGGGAATTGAAATAGCTTCTGTTGTGTGTTTTTTTTACTTCTTTCTTTTTGTTGTTGTTGTTGTTGTTGTTGTTGTTGTTGTATTTTCCTCTAAACTGTTTTTCCAGTTTAAATACAGTTCACTGAAATATTTTCTTTCTAGTCTCCAGAGAATTCAGAGGGCAAAGATGGATCCAAAGTAACTAAACAGGAGGTTAGTATATCTTTGACATCCTGTATTAAGTTATTTAAGTTTAAATTCTTAATATTGTTATGATTGTCTGCATCTGAATGAATACTAGTATATGCAAGATTGTTGAGAATACATAAACCAGAGATAAAAGTGTCTTTGTGTCATCTTGCTTTGCCTGGCATATTTCAGTTGGGTACACTGATGAGGCATTTTCCATTTATTCTATGTTGTTTATGTTTCTCCCTGTCAGTCCTGTGACTGTCTATTAAAGGGATACTGAGAATTCCTTGTGGGCAAAGAGCAAGATAATAGGTAAATTCATCAAGGAGAACAAAGTCTGTCTTTCACAGCAAGAAAGTGAAAGAGTGTTGATTTCATAAATTTACTGCTTCAGTGAGTGAACTATAAATTACTTCTTAGGTTATGAGTATTTGCCTAAGAGGAGTCATTTCCGAAGTCAAAACCTGGGGAAGGATACCAAAATGTTGAAATAGTAAAATTCTTTCTTAAGCAGGAAAACTCTTAGGGCTTGGCATAACTGATTTGGCAATAATTCAAAGACGCTCCAAATTAAAATACAGAAACCTCCAAAAAGCTAGGAGCTTTGAAGAGATGTTTGCATTTGACCCTCCATGGTAATATTCTTGAACATCTCAAAGAAGGTAGACTAAGAAGTAGCAAATGAGATGGCAACTGTGATGACAACCATTCACTCTTGCACAGAGCTTTATAGTGTGTAGAAAAACTGTAGCTCTTACTTTTGAACTTTTAAACTAAAAGGAATGATGAGAGAGACAAAAACAATATCTAGTTACAGATTATTTGGGTGATTCATATTGTAGTTAATTATTCAGAGGATTTTTGTCATGATACCAAACTCTCCACACAAGAGTTATACAAGGAAATTCTGCCAAATGGAAAACCTTTAACAGAATCTATAAAGAAATAATTTAAAAACAAAACAAACAACTGCTACTAACACAAGTTTCCACTGTCTTTTCACTGTTCAGGGTCTGACAGAATTTGAGAGGTGAAGTTTGTGATCCTGTCCTCAACAAGACAAATGCTAAAACCAATCCCAAAATGATAAATACTTGCATTTTCTTGGAAAAAGCAAATATAATTTGTACGACAGTTGGCTAAGTGTAACTGACCCTAATGTTTTTAGGTTTGGGCATAACAAAGCATTTGGGTAGTTAAATTGATCTGTCAGTCAGACAGCCTAAATCCGTTTCATGTGCTGTGCAGTCTTCCCTATCCCTCTGCACTGAAAGCAAATCAAGCTGGTTAGAATATATGTAAAGGATGAGTCTGTGTGTGTGGATTTGCTCATACTGCTGTACTATACATACTATTTTAACCCCAAGGTTGTTAACAAATATCTTTTCTAGACAAGAAGACTCTCTACCTGTCATTTAAGCCAAGGTCAGATTAACCTAAAACTCATGATGTGGCTTCAGGCCATTAACGCAATTGTTTGAAAAAAGAAACCGTCAGTCACTTAGCTTGTGGTTTAGGGTAAAAACCATCAGAAAGTATGTTGATCGATTTTTTTTTCTGTTGAATTGATTGAATTTGCCAGTGATATCATTGAATATGCACAGCCTCGGCTATAGTGAATAGATGGCAATTACAAGGGGAGTGTGTGGGGAATCTTCCCTCGAAAATCCTGTGCCACAGCCATGATATTTGAAGGGCTCTGTACAGAGTATAGTAAGTATTTCAGGAGATTTGGACAATGAATGATTGAATTAATGTATTACAGTCATTGTACTTGTCTGTTTACAAAGCCGTTTGCATCCATTATTTTATCTGATTCTTACAATAACCCTGAAATAAGGGCAGGATAGATTGATTCCTCAGCAAAAACATATTGAACATCTGACACACCAGGCACTGTTCTAGGCTCTGCAGATTTCACAGTGAACAAAACAGAGAAAAATCTTGGCCTTCGTGGAGCTTCTACTTCAGTGGGGCAGGGAGAGAGAAAGGAAAATAAAATAATCGGGTATTTGCAATAAGAAAAACAAAGTAAGAAAAAGGAATAGGGAATGTCAGAGTAGTACTATTTTTAATAGCAGTTAGGCAGATATTATTATCCCCATTTTACTACAGCAAACAAGATTCTCAGTGAAATCTATGATTTGCCCCAGGTATCATCCTTGTAAGTAGCAGAACCAGGAAAGATCGGAATCTCCTGATTCAAAATCCCATGTCTCTCCTAAAAATCTTAAAAATCTCTGTCTCTTCCCCCAGCCACGGTTCTCCGGTGCATCTTTCCCCACTTCCCAGTTTTACAAGAAAGTCTTTTTTATTTAATTTTTATTTTTTAATTTAATTTCTTATTTGTTTTTGAGAATTAAAAGCAACGTGACTTTTGGGTTTCGCTTGAAAGTACGTGGTCGGGCCCAGAAGCAATAAGAAAACTCAAAATAAAAATGCTTAAAATTCCAGTGGATCCAATACTGTTTCAAGCAGTATTCAGCAAGATCTAATGATTCTCCTTGGCTCTAGATAATCCTGTGAACTTTGTCATAATAAGATTAAACATCAGGGTTGCTTTTGCAACCAGGACATTGAAGTAGAACAGTCCATCTTTAATAGTAACCTCTACCAGAATTTTCTCCAACCCAGGAGATGATCAGTTAATCAATAAATGCCCAGGAAGTACTTCCGCCAGCCGCAGCACTTACCTACCACAGTGACAAAACCCTCACATTAATGATCGCTGTCACAATCCTTGTGACCCAACATTCTAAAACCTTTACTTCCTTCCCTGAGAACTACGCTTTTGGCCACTTTTCCCAAGGATTCACATTTAATCAACAATTGAGTAATTTTTATTTTTAAATTTTTTTATCTTTTTCTTTTCTAGGTAGTCCTACCCTATATCCTGAGTGTCAAATGTGTACTTCAAAGTTTAGTGTTTTAAAGCAGAAAAAAATAGCAATCTAGTCTATTTCATATCCAGTAGATAGTCCAGTCATTTATAGGTTTTCAAGGCTGTGCAAAGCTGATAGAATTTTCCAGGAAGGTATACACACTTGCATAATCATTATTGCCAACTGTGAGAGAAAGGCTCATTTTAGCTTCTACTGTTTGCAGTGAAAAAGAAACTCTTATGGTGGTCACTTGGAAAGGAAAATTTAAGAAACTTCTTCTTGTTTATGGCATAGAAAGAAGAGCTGGGTAAATCTTAGGCAAAAATGATTTTCTAGTAAAAGACATACTTTTTAGAGACTGGTTGGTTTAGACAACCTAGAAAGGCAGACTTCGTTTTGCATTCATTTCCTAGGCTTTTTATTTTCAATCTCTTGTGCTGGACCTGAATTATAAAAAGATAGGTAGTCACTTGGATCAGAACAGCTTTCAGGCCCTGCAGAGCAGTGCTTTGATTGGAATGTCTCTCTGGAAGCCCCAGTGGACTCTTTTACATTACTCTGCCTAGTCAGTATGTTCAAGTATTCCCACGGAGAGGAGAGGAGCATGAACCTCAGAGTTGGTGATTTGGCCACATGATATTGCCTCGCTTCAATGAGATTTTACTAAGGGCAGCTGGTTGGCAGATAGGCTAGTATAAATAATAGTGAACATATTTGGCCCCTTTTCCAGCCCCAAACTGGATAGTAGCTGAGTAGTGACCTTATGTCCCACTCAAGCTCACAGAAAAGCCAAACATTTCTGGTAAATACCATTCCGTTTACCTCAACATTCATTGAGGGCCCCTTCTAGGCACTGGGGCTATGGAGAGGTAAGAGGAGACAGTTCTGTGTAGTAGGGGATTCAGATGTGAAGCAGATGAGGCAAACAATGAGGTAAGGCACATAAGCCAACACCAAGGGGGATGGGGATTCACATAAGTTTCAAATCCCCTCTCTTCAGTATGGAGGCTGCCTCTTGGACTGTCTCTTTAGAAACACTTTCTGCCCACTGTACTCGTGATGGTAGGGATAGTTCTTAAGGCCTCCAGAAGCATCTGTGTTGAGCTCTGTTTGGTAATTGGCACTTGCCTCTCTACTTCTCTCTTTGGAAAGAAACTTGCTAACTTGTTGATGTGGCCTTTTCTTCAGTAGTACCCAGTTCACGCAGTGTGGTTTTTAAGTGAACCATCCTGGGAAAGGCACTGCAGGATTTCTGGTTCCAGTGACTTACGGATGCATCTTCGTGAATGCAATCTGCATGAAAATCACAGCAGATGTAAGAGTTGTTTAATGTGGATTGAGCAGTGTGCTGAGCAGTACATCCACCTACACTGTGCAGTGAATTTGTTACAGCCAACCACTTAACCTGCGAGGTCTCCTTTTCTTAGATTCTGCTAGCTGGCCTTAAGTCAGATTCTCATCTTTCCTCAAGACCCTAGGGTTAAAATTATTCATGGAGGCCCTGGCCCTTTTTTTCCTTCTGTAGTTTAAAGAAGGATGAGTTTCCCTTCCTCTGGCTGTTTTCAGCAAGAAAGTTCTTAGATGTGGAGATGGCAAGAAATATTTCTTTCAGTTTGGCCCAGCCAACTGACCTAGACTGACCTCAGCCCAGCTTTGAGAATTCCACGATTCCTCACACCATGGCATGGGCTGCTACTGATAATTTTTGCTGACCCCCTTAAAAAAATTATTTGAACCATTTAAGCTATTGTAATGAGACAAAGCCTACATAAGACAGGAAGTATCAGGGAAAACCTTAAATGTGTTTATTCAGCAAATTATTTCTTGAACGTCTGTTACGTACTAAGTGATACACTACTCTATTGGAGAAAGGACAATGAATAAAACAGAAAAAGTATGGCGTATATATTTTGGAAACTCTTTTAAAAAGAAAGGCAATTGTGTATTTAAATGTGAAAGCCCTTGGGGAGCCAGCTTTTGCTATATGGTAAATAGAATTTCAATTCTGTGTGCTTATTCCAGAAGTGCCCAAACAGTTCTGTTATTTTGAATTTTTTTTTTTTTTGCAGTTTCATACCTGCTGTTAATTTGCACCACCCTTAAAGAAGAAAAGATTTCCTGAAAAATAACCTTAGCACAGTTCCTCTACACATTTTCTAAAATTCCAAATTGAAAGATTAGTGAACATTTAACTCCCTTTAAGTGTTTGAACATATGCCTTTTTTCTTTTATTAGAGAAGTTGTTTGTTTACAGAAAAATCATGCATAAAATAACAGGATTCCCATACACCACCCCACCAACAACTTGCATTTGTGTGGAACATTTGTTACAATTGGTGATGGCACATTTTTATAATTACATTATTAAAGTCCATGGTTTAACTTAGGGTTCATTGTTTGTGTAGTATAGTTCCATGGATATTTTCAACATATGCTTCTAAGAGTAAAAGTGTTTATTTTGTTACAGGTAATATGAAGTCCTCCTTGTTAACCACCTAAGATTTTTAGTAATTCCCTTTTCTAACATAGTCACAAGATGGGGAACTCCCACTATTTTGGTTTCTCCACAATTATGTGTCTCTTCATCTATTAATTTAAAAGCTTTAAATCCATTTTCCATTGTTCCAAGGGTCAGACTGTAGACTAGTTCTTATATATATAACATCTCAATGATCCTGCTATGAATTTTATCACAAAAGCACAGTTTATGGTTTGGGCCAAAACCTAAATTCATCTTCCTTTCCTTTGCTTACCCACCACACCCTTATTTGGGAGAGGCCATTTCTTTGAATAGTGTCCTACACCTCTTCAGAAACACTTCTTCTTGAGCATTACCGCGGTCAGAGATTTGAGATGTTTCACTGTGTTCACTTGGAGAGGGTAATGGTAGTATATATATTCCGTCAACAAAGGAGAGTATTAAAAATGAATTTTTAAAAATCAACTTGGTTGTATATAATCACACTCAAAAAAATTGTTTTTCCATTCTCTTTGTAGCCCACCAGACGATCTGCAAGATTGTCAGCGGTAAGTACTTTATTTTATTTTATTTTTTTTTAAAGATTTATTTATTTTATTACATATCTCCCCTTCCCCCCGCTGCGGCGACGCGCCGAGAGTGGTCACTGCGCAGGCGCGGCTTTCCCCGCTTGTGGGCGGTCTCTGCGTCCGATCACGGCCGGCTTTCAGTTCGCGGGTGGCTGGCTGCGCTCCATCCGTGGGCGACCTGCCCTGCCCGTGGCGGCTCTTGCCATGTCCGTGGCAGCTTCTTGCCCTGCCCACGGC
>PVKH010022765.1:0-14021 GCA_004027955.1 Chaetophractus vellerosus
GGGGCAAGTGGGCTAGCAAGCCAGAGATGGGATGAGTTATACATGTGCCATGTTTAAAGAAAAGCAAGGAAACCAGTTCAGCTGGATTTGAATATGCAAGAGAGAGACTTGTAGGAGAGATTGTAGGGGAGGAAAAATTTAAGGAAGAATAAGTAGGGCCTTTTAAGGATACTTTAGTTTTTATGCTAAATGAGATCTGAAACCAAAGGAAGATTTTCATGGAATGACAATTATCTTTCATAGATTTTTAATAGAAAAAATCTTGTGATTGGACTAAACATGAAATATTCTTTAAAGGGAACAAGGGCAGAATTGACATTTAGAAGGCTATTGCAATATTTCAGATGATTGATATGGTGCGTTGGAACAAGGTGGTAGCAGTGGAAACACTGACATTTCTTTAAAATATGAAAATATTTTGAAGATAGATTTAACATGATTTTTCATGTATTGAAGTAAGGTATGAAAACAAAAACAAAACCCAAAAGGATGGAATTTTCTTTGTTGAAGATTGAATCATTGTCAAGTCCTAAACCCTGCTCCTAAGGGTGTGAACCCATTTGTAAATAGTATATTTGAATATGTTAATAGTTAATGTGTTGCCAAACTGAATGAGGATGGGCCTTAATTCAATATGGCTGAAGTCCATATAAGCAAAGGAAATTTGGAGGTAGTCAGTTAAAAGAAGCCAAAAGTAGAAGTCAAAGAAGGATACAGTTATGGCCATGTGACGGTGGCAGAGATCGAGCCAGCACCAGAATGTCTTAGTAGTAAAATGGACATTTATAGAAATAAGCACTGGAATAATGAACACTACTACTTTATGGAAACTTCTGTTTTAGAATGGACCTCATTAAAATAACAATTTTTGTTAATTCTGGGTTTTGTGTACAACTTATGTCAATTGTATTTGTGTCTGCATGCTTTATATTTTCAAAATTAATGCAAAGTAAAAATATTGGGGACAATCCATCAGTCTTTCCCCTCTTTGTACAATTCTATATTCTCATTAAATACAATATATCTAATTCTAATTTTCACTGTATATTTTGGCAAATTTCAAAGTTTAACATTTTTGAGTTGTGATTTGTAAAACTACTTACATTAGTTCTAAATTGGTTTAGCAATAACTTTTTTGCTAAGCATTGGAGATGTGACATAAAGTGAGAAAAATTGAGATTTGGATTCAAAATTCATAATTCATTATTCAATTCAACTCGTTTTATAAATCTAGAACTTCAGGAGGTGGTTGAAGTGTCATTTTATTCTCACATAAAAAGTTGGAATATATTTTCGCTTTGAGAACTTTCCATTTATTGATTGTTTCATTTAGTCATTCGTTTGTTCATGAAGGTATTAAGTGATTACTATTCACATATATTTACCTAAGCACAGTACTAATATTTGGGAATAAAATGACACTTAGGAAAACAATATCATGGCTTCTAAAACACTCAGTATATTTATAATATTTCTTTACACTTTATTTAGAAATAAAGTGTAAAATGATTCCTTTGGACTAATGTTGAGTTTTCTTTTTGAAAAGAACAGAGAAAATTTTACTCTGTCAGAGGTTACAAGGAGCAATGGTGAGCAAAGAAATTATTTAATATGTTGGTATATATGGATGAATTTCAGGTTAGAAAACAAAGAAAATTTATTTCAGATCCTAGAATTATGATAAGATATATGTATTAGTGTGACTATCAAAGAGGCTGACAAGTTTATTGAATAAATAATTTCCTGTTGATTTCAAGGCATTATCATTTTTTTCTTTATTATCTACTCCATGTTATATACAATTAAAATGATATACACCAAAGCACTTCTTTCTAAGAGATTATGTTTTGAGTAAAATAATATATATGTAAGAGGTCACATTAACATGATGAAATTAATACAAAATTCATATTTCTACTAAGTTGATGCGCAATGCATGTAAAATATAGAATTTCAAGTTGATTTATTCTCTTATTTCACAGTAATCAGAAACATGACTCATCCTCATTGACAAAATTGCAAAAATGTAATGTGTGTGAGTAATTATGAAATGTTAACAGTCACATGTAAAACAATTGTAATCATTTGTTCCTGACACTAAAAAGTCACAATCACTCATTTTGACAACACAATTATAGGTTCTTTTTATAGATCACTCAGATGTTCTAAGAACCTAAAGGAATTGCAGTTAAATTGCTTATATTTGAATACCATTTCTAAATCATAGGAATGTTCAGATTTTTGGATCAATTTTCAAAATGGAGCACTAGTGAATATTTTACATAATTAAAGTAAAGCAATTTTAAAACCTCAATTGAACAGAAATGTTATTTAGAAATCAAACATTTTTCCTAGCTAAAGTTAATGGAAAATAAACTTCTAAAACTGTCCTATGCTTTTGCTATATCAAAACCATGTAAATAATTTTTTTCTTTAAACTTTTATGGTTACAGAATTTTATTTCTGATGAATATAAAAATAATTTTTGATTTAATTTAATTCCTATTTAATGTTCAATTTTTTTGACTTTTTAAACTTTTCATTTTAAAATAATTTCAGATACTCAAAAAAGTTACAAAACAGTACACAGTTCCCATACATGTGTCAACAAGCTTCCCTTAATGTTTACATATTACAGAACCATAATATAATGATCAAATCTCAGAAATTATTTTTATTGCTTTATTTTATTTTTTTACATTTAATGGCCTTTGGTATAATCTCAGAGTTATGCACTCATCACTACAATCAATATTAGAGCATTTCATTACTTCAAAAAGAAAAACCACCTGCTCCTTAGCAGTCACCTCTCAATCCCTCTTTCTTTCCCCTGCCATAAATATCCACTGATCAATTTCCATCTCTATAAATTTATTTTTCTTTACAATTTATATAAATGCAGCCAAGTAATATGCCATACTTTGTGTCTGTGTAATTATTTTTGTTCCAATTGGTGAAAAATATTAATATATTACTACTGCTACAGTTGAGAGTTTGCTTTAGGTGTCTTTTTGCCTACATACCACTTGTGGTAGTTAGGCTAATGTGGCAATTTGGCCAGGTAATGATGTCCAGTTGTTTGGTCAAGCAAGAACTGGGCTAATTATAATGCAAGAGCATTTCATAGAAATTAATTATCAGTGAAATGATTGCAGCTATGGCTGATTATATTTCTAATCAACTGAAGATATTGTTGTCAGCAATGAGTGATATTTCACCCAATCAATTGAAGGCCTGAGAAAGGAGAAGTGATTTCAGAATTCAGAGAGAGAATTTCCATCTCTACTTCAGACAGCAAGTGTCTCCTGAGGAACTCACCTGGGACCTTCATCAGAGTCTCTGGCTTGCAGCCTGCCCTATGAATTCAGACTTAGGTACATCTGTGGTTGTGTGAGGCAATTTTATAAAATCTTATTCTATTTACTGATATCTCCTTTTAGTTCTCTTTCCCTAAAAATACCTGACTAGTGCAACTTGGTACCAATAGTGGTTTTGAGAAATTGTGTCTTAAAAGTGGGATTTATGAATAAGCTCTGGGATTTTTGCAATTGACTGTCTACTCTGATTAGATTCAAGGGCACTAAAGACTCTGTTTCCAATGCCACTGTCCATGACAAGAGTTGGTAATAGAAATATGCAAAATATCACCAGTGGATATGACTATTTCCATGCTTATAAGGGGCAAGGTTCTGGGGGAAAGTGTTTTGAACACCTTAACAGAATTTTATGGAGTAAAAATGTACAATGATGTTGTCTGGTTGTTCCTAAATATGATGGATACAGTTACAAAAGAAAGGGATGAACTGAAAGTTTCAAATTTGCAACTTATGCACCACATGAATGAAGCAAAAGTTTCTATGTGTGGCCTGAGAGAGAATTTTGTTCTGTGCAGCCATAGACAGGAATTCTGAAAACCAGACCCAGTGTCTCATTGTGCTAGTAGTAGAGTTACAAAGGAAACTAAAATCTCAACCTTTCAGAGGGTCTGCTGTTAAAGTGAGGGCATTGATTGGAAATGATTGGAACCCTGAAGATGAGGATGTAGATATATGGGCTGATAATGTTGCCAGTGGGACATTGAAACCCTGAATTCTGCTGAGAATTTTCCAGATAAACTTGTAATGTTTTACATTGAGGAAACAGCCAAACAACCTCCTCCTGACCCTGAGGAGATGACCGCCCAACCTTCAGCCTGCCCAAAGGAGTTGGCCATCTGACTACAACACTGCCCCAAGGACTCTGCCATCCAAGCCCCACCTGAAGAGATTAATCCTGTCTCACTAGATGAAACTGCAATGGGATTCCCTGACATAATTGGCTTGCAAGAGACTTCTAATGCTTCTCATTATCCACCCACACCAACCCTCTTTTCTTCCAGACCTATAACTAGACTAAAATCACAGCAAGTCCCCAAAGGTGAAGTGCATAATGTGACCCATGAGGACATATGCTATACTCCAAAAGAGCTGCATTAGTTTTCCAATTTATGTATACAGAAATCAAGGAAATATGTATGGGAATGTATATTAAGGGTGTAGGGTAATGGTGGAAGGGATATAAAGCTGGGTTGGGGTGGAATTATAGATATGGGTCCACTAAGCAGAGATTCTGAATTCAGTGTTGTAGCTTGAGGGTTAGAAACGGTTCTAACAGTTTTTTCAGGTGGCTGGCTGAAACATACACCAAAAGATGGCTGACATTGCCTGAGGTTGTGATACCAGAATTGCTTTGATATATTTCAGATAAGGGGATCCAAAGGCTTAGAGAAATTGGAATGTTAGAATGAATTTACCATCTAAAACCTGTGTACCCACCACAGGAATTTCTAGAGAATACACCTTTCAAGAGAAATATGAGGCATAAATTTGTGAGACTAACTTCATCTTCTAGGAAGAGCTCTATGATTGCTCCTCTCTGCAGGTGGGAACTGCTGTCACAGAACTAGGTTCCTTAAACACTATGGAGATGATACCTAGGCCAGCTGAAGCCAAGTGGCAGCAATTAATTGCCAAAGAAAAGGTGGGTATGGCTATCACAATGAAAAGTAGACTTAAAGCAGCAATTGAAATAGTCCGAGTCTCATGGACTTATGCTGTTGGCTAATAGATCATGGGGTACCTAGAAGTTAAAAAGATTGACAGTCTATTAAATTCCTACTTGATCTGTATAAACAGAAATGTTCTAGGTCAAGTAAACATAAGCCTAACTTGAATTACAGAAACAGAGAGTGATGGCTCTTTAATCAATTCCCAGACTAGAGACAGTTTAAAGAACCAGGGCCCCTTGAATGAGAGGAAGGCTATGTATCATTGAGGAAGGAAACTGTTATACTGCAAAACATTTATAATGGTAATCTTCATCCAAGCTTTCCCCAAAGAAACCTATAGCCTTTCATCAGGGTAACTATGCATTGGGGAAAAGGAAATGATCAGATATTTCAGAATTATTAGACATTGGCTGAGAAGTAGCATTAATTCATCATTGTGGTCAACCACTCAGAGCAGGGGCTTATGGAGATCAGGTGATTGATAGAGTTTTAGTTCTGGTCCACCTCACACTGGGTCCAGTACCTCCCAGGACACATTCTATTGTTATTTCTCCAGTTCTGGAATGCATAATTGGAATAGAAATACTCAGAAACTCACATAGTCCCACATTGGTATCATGATTGGTAGAATGAGAGCTGTTATGGTAGGAAAGGCCAAGTAGAAGCTACCAGCACTGCCTCTGCCTTGCAAAATAGTAAATCAAAAGCAAGAATGGATTCTTGGAGGAATTGCATAGATCAGTGCAACGATTAAGGCCTTGAAAGATTCAGGGACAGCGATTCCCAACACATCCCTATTTAAATCTCTTATTTGGCCTGTGCAGAAAACACTTATTTTGGAGGGTGACAGTGGATTATCATAAACTTAACCAGATGATGATTCCAATTAGAGCTGCTGTTCAAGATATGATATCATAACTTAACCAAATTTACACATCCTCTAGTACCTGCTGTGATCTTGCTAAGGCTTTTTCCTCAATTGCCATTAGTAAGTGTCACCAGAAACCATTTGCTTTCAACTGACAAGGCTAGCAATATACCTTAACTGTCATACTTTAGGGGAATATCAGCTGTCCAACCCTATGTCATAATATTGTCTGCAGGCAACTTTATTGTCTTTCCCTCCCACAAGACATCACACTGGTCCATTATATTAATGATATCATGTTGATTGGACCTAGTGAGCAAGAAGTAGCAACTCTCTAGACTTATTGGCAAGGCATTTGTGTGTCAGAGGGTTGGAGATAAATCCAAGAAAAATACTGGGGCCTTATACCTCAGTGAAATTTCTAGGTGTCCAGGGGTATGGGACATATCAAATATCTCTTCTAAAGTAAGGTATAAGCTGTTGCTTCTGGCCCCTCTTATGACTAAAAAAGTGGCACAACATCTAGTTGGCTTCTTTGGATTTTGGAGACAATATATTCCTTATTTCAGTGTGCTACTCTGGCCCATTTATTGAGTAACCAGATAAGATGCTAGTTTTGAGTGGGGACCAGAAGAAGAACCTCTGTGACAGGATCAGGCTGCTGTGCAAGGTGCACTGCCACATAGGACATATGATTGAGCAGATCCAACGGTGTTGGAAGTGTCTGTGGCAGAAAGGGATGCTGTCTGGAGCTTTTGGAAGGCTCCTTTAGGAGAATCTGCATGTAATGCTTCCGTGAAAACTACTATCTGTGGACTTACAGAATATCTTATTCACTGCCATGGTATTCCACACAGCATTGCTTCTGATAAAGGAATTTACTTCATAGCAAATGATTTGTTGAAATGGGCACATGCTCATGGGACTCACTTGTCTTACCATGTTCTGCATCATCCTGAAGGAGCTGGATTGAATGGCCTTTTGAAGAATCAGATATGGCATGAACTAGGTAACAGTACATTGCAGGGCTGGGGCAATGTTCTACAGGAGGCTGTGTATGAACTAAATCAGCATCCACTCTATGGTGCTGCTTCTCCCATAAACAGGATGCATGGGTCCAGGAATCAAGGGATGGATATGGGAGTGGCACCACTCACTATTACCCCTAGTGATCCACTAGGAAAATTTTTGCTTCCTGTCCCTGCAACCTTGTTTTCTTCCCAAAATTTCCCACTTATCATATGACATAAGTCATATTAGTTTCAGGTAATATTTAAGGATGTCAAGTTTGAGAGTGAATAGTACCCAAGGACTTGCACCCTATTCTGGTGGGATTTAGTGCAATTAGTTTTATGCAGTACAGTTGAGTGTCGTTAGGTGAGATATATATATAACTGTTTTTATTTAGATATTAAGTATGGTTTAAGGTGATGTGTATGACTGCCAAGTTGACAAGGAATGGACTTTGATTTTAAACTTGTGTGTCAACTTGGCCAGGTAATGGTGCCTAGTTGCTTTGTCAAGCTAGCATTGGGCCAATTGTAATACAAGGGCATTTCATGGGCTTTAATCATGTGAGTTGATTGCATGGTTATGGCTCATTATATTTACAACCAAATGAGGAGATGGCTTTCAGCAATGAATGAAGACTCATTCAATCAGTTGATGGCCTAAAAAGGAAAAGTGATTTCAGAATTCAGAGAGAGAATTTCCATCTCTACTTTAGACAGCCAGTATCTCCTGGGGAATTCATCAGGGACCTTCATCAGAGTTCCTGGCTTGCAGCTTGCCCAATGGAATTTGGACTTGTGCATCCCCACCGTCAGATATCTTCTGTCAGTTCTGTTTACCTAAAGAAGCTCAGTCACCTTTATCCCACTGCAAACATTTGCAGGCAACTTTTTTACAAATTATGTACAAATTAAGCTACTGCTCTCCAATCCCTATCCTCATTCCATCTTCTGGTAACCAATATTTTAGCTATTAAATTCCAGGACTTTGTTCATTATATTTAGTTCATATTAATGAGATCATACAATATTTGTCCTCTTGTGTTTGGCTTGTTTCACTCAATATAATGTCATAATGTCTCATCCATGTTGTCAGATGCATTGTGATTTCATTTCCTCTTACAGCTAAACAATATTCCATAATATGCATATACCACATTTTGTTTATCCATTCATGTGCTGATGGACACCTGTGTTGTTTCCATGTTTTGCGTGCTGCTCAATTTTACTTTTTAATATGTATGTACAATTAAGTTGCCAATTAATCTTTCTTTAAAAATTGATTTTTCTTTTGCTAAGAAGGAGACATCTTTTCTGGACTGTGGATTCCTAATGGACCACAGAATTTCTACAATGCCTTTTAATCTACATCTTAAATGCAGATTAAACATTTGTCTATATTCTAGCTACAAGTCACCTTACATATTTGCATTTTTCTATTGCTTATATGTGTAGTAGTGGATGTGGTTAATGTGATTTTTTTCAAATAACTTTATTTTTTTCCCATCAAAATACCTTTAGTCAATGAATTCTAAGAACACAAATATGTGATAGTCTAAAAATATTTAGGGCCCTGCTAGATAGCTCAGTGGATAAAGAGCGTGCTGGGATACCACATGGGAGGCCCGGGTTCGGTTCCCGGGGACCTCTCCGAGCGGGCAGACGGCCTTGAGAAAGGCAAGCAGCCGTGGGCGGGGCAAAAGCCGCCGTGGGCAAGGCAAAAAGCTGCCACGGGCAGGGCGGTGCCCCCACGGGCATGGCAAAGTCGCCCGTGAAAAGCGGAGCTGCCGCCTGCGAAGCGGAAGCCGGCAGCCCGCAAAAACATGGAGGACTGCTGCCCGCAAAACATGGAGCGGAGCCGCCCATGAAAACGGAATGGAGCCACCCATGAACAGAGCGAGCCTCTGCTGCGGAGGGCCAACTCGGTGCGTCGCCGCAGGGACGGGGGGAGACAAGAAGCGAACATAGAGAAACACAGAAGAATGGACACACAGCAAGAGCAAGCAGAAGGGGGGGGGGATGTGAAATTAAAAAAAAAAGAAAGAAATCCATTAAAAAAATAAAAATAAAAATATTTAGATAACAAAAAGTATTCCTATTATAGGATCAATTAGAAGATTATTCTCTCATTGTTTGCTTATTTTTGGAATTATAATAATTACATTTGTCTCCCAAGGCAAAAAATATCTAATGAGCAAACTATATTATCACTAAAAATAATAAATTGATTTAAAAAGAGGCTGTTGTGGAGAGTGATAGGATATTTAGATTATGACTTAGTTATATTATTTAGTCACAATTTAAACAACTCAAATGTTTCCTATTCTCCATATATATTTTACATTTGAGGCAGACAAGGGTATTAATTTATTGTCATCTACTGCTGTCATGTTTATATTTTGAGAGAAGATAACATTATGAAAAATATTTGACATAAATGATGTAGCTGAATATTGTTCCATAACTGACAACTAAAAGAATGATTTATTATGTTAGATGCTTTGGTATGCATAGATATACTCTTTTTTTTTTTAAAGATTTATTTATTTTATTACATATCTCCCCTTCCCCCCCGTTGTGGGGGCGCGCCGAGACTTGGTCACTGCACAGGCGCGGCTTTCCCCGCTTGTGGGCAGCTTCTGCTTCTATTCACGGTGGGCTTTCAGTTCGCTGGTGGCTGGCTGCGCTCCATTCGCGGGTGACCTGCCCTGCCCGTGGCAGCTTTTGCCCTGTCCGTGGCAGCTTTTTGCCCTGCCCACGGCAGCTCTGGCCCGCCCATGGCGGCTTGCCATTCTCAAGGCAGTCTGCCCGCTAGAAGAGGTCCCTGGGAACCGAACCGAGGGCCTCCCATGTGGTATGCCGGTGCCCTATCCACTGGGCTATTGAGCCGGCCCCCTAGGTATACTCTTAAGTTGAAGAATATAATTAAAGATTAATAAAATTCTAAAGATACATGTTCTCAATATTTAGTCAAATTTATGACACTGTGTGACTGTAATATAGTAGGCAATGATGTATTTTAATGTTATTTTATAATTTGATAAGAACTATTGGATGGTAAAGGGTTCACCTATATAATTTATTTCTTTTATTTGTGTTTTTTTATTTTTAAAAACCTTTAGATGACATAAATGTTACATACAAAATATAGAGGATATATATATCCCACACCTTCCCACATCAACAACATCTTTCAATAGTTTGGTACATTTGTTAAAATTGATGAACGCATATTGAAGCATTGTTACCAACCATGGAATCTAGTTTACTTTATAGTTTACACTCTTCCCCACACGATTTTACAGGTTTTGACAAAGTGTATAATGGCCTGTATCCATCATTGCAATGTCATGCAGCACAATTCCAATGTCTCAAAAATGACCCCATGTTACACCTATTCCTCCCTCTCCCTCCCCTCAGAACCTCTTGTAGCCACTGCCTTTATATCAATGATACAAGTTCTTCCATTGCTAGAATAATAATAAGTCTATAATAGAATAGCAATAAGTCTATTTTAGTCCATTGTTCATTCTCCAATCTTGAGGATTTGGGGATGGTGATACCCAGTCTGTTTCTAATTGAGAGGGGTCTTAGATCCCATGGAGCAGATGGATGAACCTGTTTTGCTCGCAGTTGCAGGCACTCTCTGTTCCTTGGAATGGGCATTATTTGGGATATTTTTTCAGTTACACACACGGTATATGATATTGTGGTCTGGTGTCATATTTTTAACATCTTTTTTGAAGTTTCTTTTGTTAGTCAGCTTGTATTTCATCAGGATATAATGTCTAACCAATGATGGTATCTGCGATTAATAAATATGTCTGTCTGAGAAAACTTTACAATTCTACCAATGAGGAATTGCTTCTCATGAAAGAAGTTTACATAATGATTGAAGTTGTTTCAGTTTATATAAATGGAAACCACTTCCTCATGGTCTCCTTTGTAAATCTGCAATCTTTTCAATTGAGAGACATATAACCACCTCATAAATGATTTGCTTGGTGCCCAGAGGTACAGATAAAGAAGGCAAACTCATGCCATGAATACATGCTTGTATAAAGCTCTATTAATAATAAATTAGTTCTCTCTTAAGATCTCAGGATATAGTGCCTCTGTCTAATAAATGGTGAACCTGAAACTAGGCAATTTTTTTTCTAAAAGAATGTGTCTTCCAGAAAGATAATATGTATTTTTTTACTCTTTGTAATAATTGCTTCAGAGGAATAATGAAGAAAGTACAAAAGTATTTAAAATAAATTTTCTACTGTATATTGTTAGAAAATAGCTAGGGAACCTACATTAATTTCTATTTCAGTACATTGTCCTTACTTTTTCATCTGTGATTATAGAATAACTACTACATATTGATTCACTGTGCTAAAAATCATGTTATGAAAGACATAACAATGAAGATTTTTTTTAATTTAAATTTCTTTTTAAGAAAATTCTTATAACTTGATAAACTTATGTTTGAGGGTCATTTTAATGATATAATTCTTTATATGGATAGCAGTTATATTAGTATTGTAGTGCTGCACTTTTTTTTACCAAATTTGTATCATTTTATATAGTGCAACATTAAATTCAAAAGTGTATAACAAAAATAAAACTGCTGACTAAAACCAGTGACATGAATAAATTCATTTAGTTCCACTATGTCTCCAAATTACTAAAATGACTATAATGGGACTTTTTAAAAAGTATTTCCCACAATAATAATAATAATAATAGTAATAATAAACAGAGGAAACAACAGCAATATATATTGGAATCTGAAAGGAAGATAAATGAATGTACAAATACTGAAACAAGCTGAATCAAAGACAAAAATAAAATTAAGTTATTTCATAAAAATTCTCAAACATTGAGGAAAATATTGGTGAAGAGAGGTGATGGAAGAATAAAAAGTACAAGACTATGTGGTAGCTTTTGAAAGAAAGAGATCTCTCTATCTCTTCTACTGGTCCTCTACTCCCAGAAGAAGCCTGGCCATTAAATACCTGGAAAGGGTATGGAGGTCCATGGACAACAAGGACAATGGAGCCTCCAGGTTCCACACCCCAGATTGGACATTAAGTGGATGCCTAACCCTAAGTTAAACCATGGACTAAATTCATAGCACAATTATAAAAATGTGCTTTCATTAATTATAACAAATGATTGCACCCATACAGGGTGTCAATAATAGGGTGGCATTTTATGCACGATTGTACTTTAAACCCACAACTTGAAGAAAAAAAAGAGTTGTACAGACTGTCACCTACTTTCTCCATGTGCTAAGCAAAACATTGGTACTTAGTTGGATTACAAAACAGGAAGGATATTGGAAAAGTCTCTTGAAATGTGAATTAATCAGAAGAAAATGCATAAAGATACTTTCATGGGGGGGGATTTTGAACAAAGAAACCACCCATTTTAATCCCTCTATAGTGAAGAACATGTCACACATTGGTATTTTTCAATCAGTTTATTAGTTTTCTATCCCCCAATAGAAAGTTACAGCTAAGGAGCACCACATATTTGAAAAAAAAAAAAATCTGCAAATAAAAGCAGAGATAAATTTTAAAAACAGGGACAAACACAAATAGAAGGAAACAGAAATAAGCTAAGGGAATAAAACTTTTAAAAGTATCATTAATGTTCTTAACCCTTTGAATTACAGAATGCTCTAATAAATTAGTTTTTAAAAAGAACTGGAACGTAAATATAGGACAGCAAAATTTTAAAACTCAAGAGAAATATTGGAAGAAAAGATGTTAAAAATTCTCCCAAAAGGAAAAAAATATATATAAATCAATCAATAAAAAAATTATTGGTATAAGGAATCCAATAAATGTTAGTCAGAAGAAGGAACTCAGGCACTGAAGAAGACAACAAAATAAATTTGCAAATAATTTTTAAACTACTCCAGCTTGTTTCAAAGAGAGACAAGGTTCAAGACGTTTGAGAATTGTTGATTCCTGGAAACAGATAGGGAGGCCACTTTGATTCACTTTTCACCCTCAGAAGTGAAATCTCTGACCCCTACATCAGAGAGCTGACTCACACTATTCTTTCTGGAGCTTTACTTCAAAGTTCTGGAAGAAAAGTCAGTAGCAGTTACACTTCTAGCCATGATGGAATAATTCCTGAACCAACTAAAAATCCAGGGAAAAATGTGTAAAAATGGTTTTCAGGCACAAAACAACAGGCAGGTCAGGACAATGATTGCAGGAGAAGAGAAGCAGATGAAGTGACCCCTGTGCTTCTCCCAGCTTATAGCCTGAAAAAATTTCCAAGACAAAATACAGAGTACAGAACTCTGGCTGTTTTCCTTCAGGTTTGTACAGTGTTGACGTTCAGCCAAGGACCTGAGATTATACTCAGATTTTTTGGATCCCCACTACATGGCTCTCTCCTCTCTAGTTTTCTCCCTTTAGTGACAGCTTTGAACACCTTTAACACCATAAGCCAATGAGAATGAAGATTTCCCCAAGAGTTCCTCCTCTCCTTACCTTACAGCTGGAGAATGGCAGTTCACTTTTTTCAATGACTGAATACATTTCCAGTTTTTGTTTCCTGTTTGTAATTGTTTACTAAGTCATAGTTAGTTCAAAATAAGTCAGCTGATATTATTAAATTTTCTGTTTATAAATGATTCTCAACTTGAATTGGAGCATATATATCAAAATGATTAGCAATTTCCCAACCGAGAACTCAAGTTATATTGAAAATATACACAACTTATTTAGTTTTTTTTTTTTTTAAAGAGTTATTTATTTTATTACATATCTCCCCTTCCCCCCCACTGTGGGGACGCGCCGAGACTTGGTCACTGCACAGGCGCGGCTTTCCCCGCTTGTGGGCGGCTTCTGCTTCCATCACGGCCGGCTTTTTCAGTTCGCGGGTGGCTGACTGTGCTCGATTTGCAGGCGACCTGCCCTGCCCGTGGCGGCTTTTTGCCCTGCCCACGGCGGCTCCGGCCCGCCCATGGCGGCTTGCCATTCTCAAGGCGGTCTGCCCGCTAGGAGAGGTCCCCGGGAACCGAACCCAGGGCCTCCCATGTGGTTTCCCAGCGAGCTCTTTATCCACTGAGCTATCTAGCCGGGCCCAC
>PVKH010022766.1:0-14030 GCA_004027955.1 Chaetophractus vellerosus
CAAGGAGCTCACCATTTAAGAAACAAAATAAGAAGAATATACATTGAGCCGCATTACAAGACAAAATGTGATCAGCTTGTTGGGTTCAGAAGAAGGGACTCAGGGAAATCTAAAAGAAGGTGGCATTTGAGATGCACTTTGAGGACCCCTCAATGGTGGAGGTGAGAGGAAGGATTTTTCTGGCAGAAGGAAGAGCAAGAGTAAAACACGGTGGCAGGAATGCCCAGGATGTGTGTAAGGAGGAGTGCTGTTTGGATGGAGGTTAGGAACGTGCAAGGGAGTTTGGTAAACTCAAGAGTGTAAGTGACAAATGCAAAGGAAGAGTTTGTATGTAATTCAGTAGGCAGTGGGAGCCATTGAAGGTTTTTGGGAAGGGTAATCCTATGATTAGAGTCAAGATTTAGGAAGGTTAATCTGGAGCTACGTGCACACTGAGTCAGAGGAAGTAGGAAAGATAGTTAAGAGATGATTATGCGTTCTTTTCCTTTCCAGTCCCCAAGGTGTCATTGCTTCTCATCCTGGTAATTGTGCATCTAGAAACTGCATGAGTTGGCTATTGATTGGCTCAGGTCTGGGTGGGAATACTCGGAAATAGATGGTAAAAAGCTAGTCTGGGAAAGTATATATGTGCATGTGAAGAGGGGAATGTTGCAGGGTGGGGTTGGTTATATAAGAACTTTCTGTGCAATTTTAAAATTGCTTTAAAAAGAAAGTTTTACTTATTTATTTTTAAAGTCAATCTGGCATTTTGAGGCTATTATCAGAGACAATTAAAGCAGATGGAGTAGCTGATTTGGGTGGTACCAATGAGGAGTCCAAGTTTAAGTGTTAGGCATCTCGGTGAGCTGTTGAAATGGGGGTGCCCAGGAGACAGTTGTATATTGAGATATGGAATTTAGGAAATAGATTAGGACTACAGAACAGATTAGAGGGTCTCCATTCAGAGTTGAAATTCAAAAATTCAGGAATGAAAGAGCCCCAAAGAGACTTTAGAGGTAAGAAGAAAGAACTATGTTGGCACTTACAACAAGATCCCATATTAATGGGCTGATATGTGTGAAAGAAGTTGATACCTTCAGCCTTTATGAGTTAACACCCGAGCCGAATAGAAGTGTCTGGAGAGAGGGACCCTGGCAAGGAGTGGGGAGACCTCCAGTGTCTCACATGGCCTGCGTCCTTCTCCGGCCCTAGGTTTGCAGTTGAATCCATCCAAGAAACATCAGAGCCTGGCAACTCCCATAGCTGTGGGCAAGTCAACTCTCATGTCTGTGGAGTGGTGTATTCCCATAGCACTTACCTGGTAGGAAGTAAAGTGACCAAAGCCAGAGGTCCATGGCTCCTTCCAGAGCAAGATCCCATCCAAGAGCCGCGGGAGAGGGGACAGACACCCACAGCTCACCCAGGAGCTCTTCACAGTCTGAAGCTTGAAAGAGTTTTCTGGTCCCCACGAGAAGCAAGACTTGAAAATGAGGAAATGGCCATCTGCCTTGTTGCCTAATTAGTCTTTTGCTAAAAAGAAAATACCAGCAAGAGGCAGCGGAAGTTAGCAATTGAGAAAACATATTGTGTTGAGTGAGTGTGGGTCACCAAGTTTTGAGGGCCTCCAGGCAGCTTCTTAAGACTATTTATTTATGAGTAGGCCTTCAGTGCTTTTTCTTAGAGGGGCTTCCCGTGCTTTATGTGTATTAATTCAGTCCTGAGCCACTTTTATTTTATCCCCTGTCTTCAGGATAAAAGAGCCCCCTCACCATTTTTTCCCCCATCTGATGAAGGCTGTACAGAAAGAAGCTCGGCCTGAAGTCAGAAGATGCTGCTTGTAGTTCTTACCAGTGAACAATGAACTCATTCAACAAATATTTTCAAGTACCCAGTACATGGGGATGTTAACTTCTGGACCTGGAGCAATTCACTAGCTTTCTCTGAGCCTCAATTTCTTTATCTGTGAAGTGAGGGGTAGGAGGATGATCTCTGGTGTTCTGTGGAATGTCATTCCAGGGGTCTTAGCCATCCATTGTCTCTCCCAACCACCTCTGTGAGGTGGCTAACCTCTGGCAGGGGCCCAGGCCACTCACTGTCCAGGGACTCCAGGGGTGACGCCAGACTCAGGGTGTGAGAGATCACACAGCAGCTCTACCTGAAGTCACAGCAGCCTGGCAGATGGACCTGCTAGGACCCCGAGGGCCTTGGGGAGAGGCCCAGTGACTGATGAGGAAGACAGCGATGCTGAGGCAATTGGCCATGAGGGATCACAGAAAGAGCTTTGGATTCAAGTCAGAAGACTGGGTTCCAATCCTGACTTGGCATGTTCTAACTTTGGGCAAGCCTCCCTGGGCCCCAATTTTCTCATCTATAAAATAGGGATGATCCTTGTCCTGCCTCCCTCACATAGGCCAGGAGAAATCACGGACTTCCAGGGAAGTGCTTTAAGAATGCTTTAATGAGGAGATGTGCAGGGTTAGTACCTATGAGTTAACACCTGAGCCGAATAGAAGGGTCTGGAGAGAGGAGCAGTGGTAAGGAGTGGGGAGACCTCCAGTGTCTCACACGGCCTCCATCCTTGCCTGGCCCTAGGTGCTGGTTTGCAGCTGAATCCATCCAAGAAACATCAGAGCCTGGCAACTCCCATACCTATGGCCAAGTCGAATCTCATGTCTGTGGACTGGTGTATTCCCAGGCTTTCATTCCTGGCCCTTCCACAGTAGGGCTATTCTCAGGCCCCAACTCCAGCCCCCACACCCTCTTGTACCCAAGGGGGCCATAGGCTACTCCCACAGTCTTTCTAGGGAGGGTGTGGCTGACAGAGCCTTCGGGCTCCTCAGTGGTCTTGTGCAAGCCCCTCTGCAATCGCCCACACACACCAAGTTTGTCATTTGCTTTCCAAAACAACAACATCCGCAGTGAAAGTCAAATGTAAGGCTCAAGCAGGTGCAGAGGAAACTGTGTGGGCAGGCAGCCTACTCTGCCCCACACCCATCTGATTTGCCAAGGCTCAGAGCAGCTGTAGTTGTGATTTCCTCCAGCCACCAATTGGGCCAAGATGTTAGAGGGAAGCCACAGGCCTCTGGTTAGAGTGAGTGCCTGCCAGAGGTCTTGGCTCAGATCAGCCTCCACCCTTCCCTACTTGGAGGGCCCATCCTGATGGCTTACAGCTGTGACACAGCTGGGCTCTGCAATTCACTGGGTCCAGGCCTGGGGCTGTCCTGGAGAGAGTAGGGGGAGGGAGAGAGGAGAGAGAGACAGGGAGAGGTGATGTGCATGTGACTGTAAGTGTGAAGATGTGTGATGTGTGAAGTGTAAGTCTGTGCAATGTGTGACGTGTGAGGGTGTGAGGTGGCAGAGTGTGAGGTGGGAATGTGTGATGTGTGAGGTGTGTGAAATGTGTGAAATGTGTGAGGTGTGATTGTGAGGTGGGAATGTGTAATGTGTGAGGTGTGTGTGAAATGTGTGAGGTGTGATTGTGCGAGGTGGCAGTGTGTGAGGTGGGAATGTGTGATGTGTGAGGTATGTGAAATGTGTGAGGTGTGATTGTGTGAGGTGGCAGTGTGTGAGGTGGGAATGTGTGATGTGTGAGGTATGTGAAATGTGTGAGGTGTGATTGTGTGAGGTGGCAGTGTGTGAGGTGGGAATGTGTGATGTGTGAGGGTATGAGATGGCAGTGTGTGAGGTGGGAATGTGTGAACTGTGAAGTGTGTGTGAAGTGTGTGGGAGGTGTGGGTGTGTGGCCTATGGCTGTGAGTGTGCATGTGTCTATGAAGATCAGTAGTTGGCTATGCTATGGATGGGGCTTGCCAGGAGATGCTGGAAGGGTGTGGAATGAGAGAGGGTCGGAGAGATTTGCACATTATGTATTATCCAAATGGAACCCTTAAGCATATCATATTGGGTTGTTAGGAGACAGCATTAGGGGTGACCAAGACTGCCTTCCCTTCCCTTTAGCATGACTAAACTCTAGGCAGGCTTCTCCCTGACTCCAGGCCCCTGACCTCCCTCTCACTTGGGCCCTTACACTATCCAAGCATCTGAGTGGCTCCTAACTAGTTAACTCCTTATCTCCCTCTTCCTTCCTCCCGACCCCTACAGACTCCCAGTGGCCTTATTACCACAAAGGAAAACATTTTGAACCAAACTGTCCTAATGGCAACCTCAGCCATCCCTGTGATCAAACCCAACCCCCTTACTATCTTCCAGGACTTTTCTTTGAACTCACTCTCATCCCTTAAAAGCTTGCTATCCTTTGTTTCAACAGAGATACATTCTACTTTCTCTCTCTTACCATGATAGCTATGAATAAAGTCAAATTCTTATTGTTTCACATTGTCCAGTGTAGTTTATTCCTTGAGAGGGGTTTGAGGACTGCCACAAAAGAATTGAATCTTTGGAGTCTGAGCCAGTCTAAACTCCCAGGCCCAAGGATTTCTGGTTGACCAAGATGTTGGGATGAGATACTCTAGGGTTCAGTTCCCCCAAAGAATTTTTGAACAATTAACAAAAACTGGCAGAGCTATCTTTCTCAGAGCTCCAGAAAAGAGTTAAAAGTTACAATAAGTGGGTGAGTGCCAAAGTAAAAATCGTAACTTAAAAATGGTAGGAAACCTCATGGCACCTTTCTGGCCCCTCTGCCTCAGTGTGGAGCCAGCCTGCACTCTCAGTACAGGTCCCTGGTTCCAGTTCTGGAGGGAGCAGAATGATCCTTTGTACATACTGTGCCCATTTATCTGGTGGAAGCTGAAGGACTGAATCAGGAATTCATCTCTGGTTCGCCATCCCAGAACCTTCCCTCCACACAGAAGCAGCCTGGAGGCTGCTAAATCAGTGTAAGAAACAATCAAATTGCTGTGCTCCCAGTACTAAGAGGAAAGACTATTTCATAGGTAGGAGAGGGGCATTCAGATTCCTTTAAACAGGGGATTTCCTAAGGGCACGAGTGCATACCAGACAAGACACACGCTCAAAAAGAATTGGAGAGGACCCTGCATCTTTGTCTCAGACTGTTCTTCGAGTTCATTGGTAAGAGGGCTAAATTCTGATGGAGAGAACTAGCTAACACAGAACCAATCGGCAAAGACTGTGAAAGGTGTTTTTCTGTATTGGTTTGTTTGGTTTTATTTGAACCTGGCATTCAAGGAAATATCAGTCATATCATTAACTAGATACAAATTTAAGAAACAAACAACTCTGGGACTAAATTACAGAGTTAACACATTAAAATACTAAAATGCATAGTGTCCAAGATAAGATTAAAAGGCATACAAAACAAAACAAAACAAAACACAAAAAAACAACAAACAAAAACATCGGAAATGATGACCCATTCAAAGAAAAAAAAAGATAGACTGTCAGGAATCAACAAAGAAGACAAAACTTTGTACATAACAAACACTTAAGAAATGGTTTTAAATATGTTCAAAGAGTTAAAGAAAACACAAAGAACTAAAGGATATCAGAAAATCAATATATAAACAAAATGAGAATTTCAGTAAACACACAGAAATTACAAACCAATGGAGGACCACAATAACTGAACTGAAAAATTCCCTAAAAGGGTTAAGCATCAGAATGGAGTTAGCAGAAGAAAGAATTAGTGAAGTCAAAAATAAGACAAGTGAAATGATTCATTCTGAGGCGGAGCAGCATGATGGTTTGAAGCTGTATGGACCCTGGAAAATCATGTGATAGAGAAGTCCAGCATCAGATAGAAGCTGGAAGCTGGTCTTTGTGGAGAAAGCATCATCTGACAATGCCTTACTTTGGACAATTTTTCTCAGCCTCAAAACTGTAAGCTTGTAAGCTAACACATTCCCACTGTATTTGAAGAGATAATGGCTGAAAACTACCCAAATTTACAGAAAGGCATGATATACACATCTAAGAACTTCAGTGAACCTCAAACAAGTTCAGCTTGAAGTGATCCACACCCACGCACAGTACAAACAAATGGTTGCCAAAAACAGAGAGTATTGAAAGCCACAAGAAAGAAGCAACACATCATGTAGAAGGGAGCCTCAATCAGATTAAGTGCCAATCTCTCATCAGGGACTATGGAGGCAAGAAGGCAGTGTAGGGGGGTGGCAACATATTTTAAGTGCTAAAAGAAAACAATTGCCAACAAGAATTTTTTATCTGACAAAAGTCTTTCAAAAATGAGGGAGAGAATAAGACATGCCCAGATAAAGAAAAGCTGAGGGAGTTTGTCACCAATAGATCTGCCCTACAAGCAATGCTAAAGGGAGTTTTTCAGATAGAAAAGTAAGTATAGTAGACAGTAGATCAAAACAGCATATATAAAGAAAGCTCTCTGGTAAAGGTAATCACATGGGTAATTATGAATGCCAGTACTATTGTATTTTGCATTTATCTCTACTTTTTACCTCATATAGAATCTAAGATGCAAACACACAAAAAATAATGATAAATCTATGGTTTTGGACATACAATGTATAAAGATGTAATTTGTGACAAAAATAACATAAAGGTGGGGGGGAGGTGTATAGTAACAAAATTTGTGTGTACCATTGAAGTTAAGTTGGTGTCAAATCAAATGAAATTGTTGTAGGTTTAGGATGTTAAATTCAGCCCCCATGATATCCACAAGGAAAATACCTGAAAAATATGCAGAAGGAAATGAGAAGGGGATCAACAGGATTTGCTACAAAATATCAACAAATACAAAAGGAGGCAATAATGGAAGAATTGAGAGGCAAAAAAGGTATAAGACTTACAAAAACTAAATAGCAAAATGGCAGAAGAAAGTGCTGCATTATCAGTAGTCACCTTAAATGCAAATTAAATAGATTAAACTCTCCAATTGAAAGACAGAGGTTGGCAGAATAGATTTTAAAAAAGCATGAATCTGCTATATGTTGTTTACAAGAGACTTGCCTTAAATTCTAAGACACAAGTAAGTTGAAAGTGAAAGGATGGAAACAAATCTTCCATGCACATAGTAAACAAAAACCTCTCAATGAGGGGGAAAAAAAGCTGGGGTGGTTATACTACTATCAGATAAAATAGACTTCAAGTAAAAAACTGTTACAAGGGTAAAAAAAAAGGACACTATATATTGATAAAAATGTTGATTCAACAAGCTATAGCAATAATAAATATATATGTACCTGTGGCAGTTTGAAATTATTTTATGAATCCCAAAAAGAGAACCAATCCATTCCTGGGGGTGTGAGACCATTTTGACTGGATTAAGTCAGTGAGCTATGACTCAGGTTGATTCTCCACTCTCTTTCTGGGTCTGATAAAAACTGAAACACAGAGAGACACAAAGGAAAAGGAAGCCACCATATTTGATCCTGCCATCTGAGAGAGGACTAGAAGATTTCTTAAGCACATAGCTCCCCAAGAAGCTGGGCCCACAGAGCAGCTCAAGTGGAGATGGTGAGCCCAGAGAGGAAGGCTGAGACATCAGCAAGGATTGGCAGCCATCTTGCTTTGCCACATGCCTGGACAACAGAATTAACAGTAGCTGACTTTGATGAGAAAGCACCTCTTATGGTGTCTTGGTTTGGACTTTTCACGGCCTTGGAACTGTAAGCTTTTACCCCAGATAAATCCCCTTTATAAAAGCCAACCCATTTCTGCTACTTTGAATCAGCAGCCCTTTGGCAAACTAAAACAGTACCTGAAAGCAGAGCCCCAAAATATGTGAAACAATTGTTGACAGATTTGAAGATTTGAAGATTTGAAGATTGGAAGCCAGGTGGAGGAGCCAAAAGTTGGAAGTCAAAGGAAGTCAGAAGAGAAAGGAGAGGATATTACCATGTGATGGGAAAGTCATGGAACCCAAGGGTTTCTGGCCTGTCATAACACTGCTGATCCTGGAAGGAAGCAAACTTTCTAGCTTCTGAAATCATAAGACAATAAATTCCCATTGTTTAAGCCAACCCACTGTGAAATATTTGTCATAGCAGCCAGGACTCTAAGACAACAAAGAAAAAAAGAGAAAGCATGCAAATAACTAAAATGAAAAATGAAAGGGGGTAGGGAATGGATGTAGCTCAGTGGTTGAGTGCCTGCTTCCCATGTACAAGGTCCTGGGTTCAACCCCTGGTAGCTCCTAAAAAAGAAAAAAAAAGAAAAAAAAAAAAAAAGAAAGGGGAGAGATTACTACCAACCCCACAGAAATAAAAAGGATTTTAAGAGGAAACTATGAACAATTGTAGGCCAAGAAATTAATCTAGATGAAACGGACAAATTTCTAGAAACACACAAATTATCTAAACTGAATCAGGAAGAAAAAGAAGACCCCAATATTCCAATAAGTAAAGAGATTGAATCAGTAATCACAAACCTCCCAACAAAGTTAAGTCTAGGATCCAGATATCTTCACTGGAGAATTTTTACCAAACAATCAAAGAAGAGCTAACACCAATCCTGCTCAAACTCTTCCAAAAAATTGAAGAGAAGGGAACACTTCCTAACTCGATCTAAGAGGTCAATATCACCCTAATACCAAAGCCAGATAAAGATCTCACAAGCAAAGAGAACTACAGATCACTATCCCTTATGAATATAGATGCAAGAACTGTCAAACAAAATACTAGCAAACTGAATCCAGCAGCATACTAAAAGGATTATACACTATGATCTAGTGGGATTTATTTCAAGAATGCAAGGGTGTCTCTACATAAGAGAATCAATTACATAATACACCACATTAATAGAATGAAGGAAAAAAAAGATCATTTAAATTGATGTAGAAAATGCATTTGAAAAAATCAAACACCCTTTCTTGATAAAAACATCCAGAAAACTATGAATAGAGGGAAATTTCCTCAACATAATAAAGAGCATATATGAAAAATCCACAGCTAACATCACACTCAAAGGTGAAAGATGGAAAGCTTTCCCTTTAAGATCAGGAACAAGACAAGGATGCCCACTTACACCACTGCAATTTGCTATTTGTTTTAGCTTCCTAGGCTGCTCAAAGCAATACCATGAAATGGTTCAGCTTAAGCAATGAGAATTTATTCACTTACAGTTAGAACCCAGAAAATGTCCCCATCAAGGCATCATCGAAGTGGTGCTTTCTTTCCAAAGACTGGCTGCTGGTGATCATTGGCTCCTCTGCCACGTGACAAGGTACATGGCAGCATCTGCTGGTCTCTCTCTTATCTTCTGGGTTTTGATGATTTCCATTCCTTGGCTTTCTTTTTCTCTGTGTGTGTCATTTATAAAGGACTCCAGTAAGAGGATCAAGACCCATACTGAATGAGGTGGGTCACACTTTAATTGAAGTAGCCTCACCACAAGATCCTACTTACAATGGGTTTACACCCACAAGAATGGGTTAAATTTAAAAACATGTTTTTCTGGGGTACATACAGCTTCAAACCACCACAATATTGTACTAGAAGTTCTAGCCAGAACAATGACAAGAAAAAAAGAAATAAAAGGCATCCAAATTGGGAAGGAAGAAATTAAACTCTCCCTATTTGCAGATGACATGATCCTATATACAGAAAATCTCCCCCAAATCTATGACAAAGTTAGCAGAGCTAATCAACAAATTCAGCAAAGTGATGGGGTACAAGATTATCGTGCAAAAATCAGGGGTGTTTCTATACACTAGTAATGAATAATCTGATGAGGAAATCAAGAAATAATTTCATTTACAATAACACCTAAAAGAATCAAATATGTACGACTAAAGTTAGCCACTGGTGTAAAGGACTTATACACAGAAAACTACAAAATGTTGTTGAAAGAAATTAAAGGAGACCTAAATAAATGGAGGTGCATTCTGATTTAATGGATTGGAAGACTAAGTATAGTTAAGATGTCAGTTCTACTCAAAGTGATTTACAGATTCAATGCAATCGTAATCAAAATCCCAACATCCTTCTTTGCAGAACTGAAAAAGCTAATCATTAAATTCATGTGAAAGGGTAAAGGGCCAAATTAATTTTGTAAAAGAAGAAAAAAGTTGGAGGACTCATACTTCCTGTTTTCAAAAGTTATTACAGGGAAGCGGATATGGCTCGAGTAGTTGAGCACCTGGGTTCGGTTCCCGGTGCCTCCTGAAAAAGAGCAAGAAAACAAACAACAAACAAAACAAATGAAAAACCCAACTCAGAGAAGCCGATGTGGCTCAGTAGTTGAGCACCGACTTTCCACATATGAGGTCCAGGGTTCAATTCCTGGCCCCCGGTTCCTCAAAAAAAAAAAAAGTTATTACAAAGCTACAATAATCAAAAAGGGGTTGGTATTGACACAAAGGCAGACATATAGACCAATGGAATGGAACTGAGAGTTCAGAAATAAACCCTCACATTCATGGCCAAGTGATTTTTGACAAGGGTTTCAATTCTACTCGGAGAAAGAATAGTCTCCTTAAGAAGTGGTGCTGGGAAAACTGGCTATCTATGTGCAAAAGAATGAAGATGGACCCCTACCTCACACCATGTACAAAAAAACACGAGACCTAAATATAATAGGCAAAACTCTAAAATGCCTAGAAGAACACATAAAGGAACATCTTCAGGATATTGCATTAGGCAATGGATTCTTAGACTTTACACCAAAACTATGAGCAACAAAAGAAAAAGACAGATAAATTGGACTTCATAAAAATTAAAATATTTTGTGCATCAAAGGATATTACCAAGAAAGTTAATGACAACCTACAGAATGGGAGAAAATATTGGAAACAATATATCTGATAAAGTTTAATATCTAGAATAAAGAACTCCTACAACTCAACAACAAAAAGACAAACAAACCAAAAAAAAAAAAATAGGCATAGGACTTGAATAGACATTTCTCCAAGGAGAATATACAAATGGCTGAAAAGCACATGAAAAGATGCTCAACATCATTAACCACTAGGGAAATTCAAATGAAACCACAATCAGATACCACCTTACACCCACTAGATGGCTACCACTAAAAAATGGAAAAATAACAAGTTGTTGAGAGGACACAGAAATAGGAGCCCTGATACATTTTTCTGGGATTGCAAAATGGTGCAGCTGCTATGGAAAAAAGTTTGGTGGTTCCTCAGAAAGTTAAGTAAAGAATTCCCATATAACCTTGTAATCCCACTTCTAGGTATATACCCAAAAGAATTGAAAGTAGGGACTTGAGCAGATACTTGCCCACTGACATTCATAGTGACATTATACACAATGCCAAAAGGTAGAATTAACTCAAGTGTCCATCAAAAGATGAATGGCAAACACAATGTGGCATGTACATACGATGGAATATTATTCAGCAGTAAAAAGGAATGAAGTTCTTTCTGACACATGCTACAACATGGTTGAGCCTTGAAGACATAATGTTAAGTAAAATAAGCCAGATACAGAAGGATGAATATTGTATGCTCTCACTTATATGCAATAATTAGAATATGCAAATTCATAGAGTCAGAATACACATTACCAGGGGCGGGGTGGGGTGGGGTGGGGAATGAGCAGTTAATGTTTAATTGGTACAGAGTTTCTGTCTGGGGTGATGGAAAAGTTTTGATAATGGATGGTGGTAATGGTAGCACAACACTGTGAATGAAATTACCACCATCTGCTTTTCTAAGTGGTAAAATGGGTTATTTTCTGTTGTATATATGTTATGACCATAAAAAATTTTCAACAGCTCATTAAACGGTACAACATAAAAGTGAACCAAATGTAAAGTTTGGACTATAGTTAATAATGTAGTTTCAGTAGTAATGGTTCATCAATTATAACAAATATACCATACTGATGCAAAATGTTAATAATAGTGAAAAGCGTGTATGAACGTGTGTCGGGGTTTTATGGGAACTCTGTACTTTTTTTTTTTTTTTTTTTTTTTAAAGATTTATTTATTTTATTACATATCTCCCCTTCCCCCCCCCCATTGCGGGGGCGCGCCGAGACTTGGTCACTGCGCAGGCGGCTTTCCCCGCTTGTGGGCGGCTTCTGCTTCCATCACGGCCGACTCCAGTTCGCGGGTGGCTGGCTGTGCTCGATTTGCAGGCGACCTGCCCTGCCCGTGGCGGCTTTTGCCTGTCCGTGGCAGCTTTTTGCCCTGCCCACGGCTGCTCCGGCCCGCCCATGGCGGCTTCCATTCTCAAGGCGGTCTGCCCGCTAGGAGAGGTCCCCGGGAACCGAACCCAGGGCCTCCCATGTGGTTTCCCAGCGAGCTCTTTATCCACTGAGCTATCTAGCCGGGCCCGGAACTCTGTACTTTTGCATGATTTTCTGTAAACTTACTACTGCTCGGAAAAAAAAAATGGAAAGGTTGCTTTGACACACAAAAAAAAAATCCAAAAACAAAACGAAGAAGCACTCAGACCTGGGCCTGTCCAGTCTCCATCTTCAGTAGTTGCCTCATGGTCTTGGGAGCTGGTGTCCAAGGGAAGACTGACCCCTTTCTAAATTGTGAAATGGAATTTGTTTATTGTCCTTATTCTCTTCTCCCTTCTTTTTCCCCCTAAATTTTATATCTCCCTTCTGACTTTCAGGGTTGCTGTGTTGCCCTGGTCCCAGGAGAATGAGACTCGAAGCACACTAAGTGCCTGGGGACTCAATGGTCCCACATCCTTCCCAGGGCAATGCTTGACCAGAAGGATAAACCTGATGGGAAAAACTCAGAGCTGATGACAGGGAGGTGGGGGGAATAATACCGGATGTATGGAGAACTGTGTGAAGCCTTTTATGTAAATCCACTTAACGTCCACAATGACCTTTTACCTTAGGTTGGATTACTCTCCCTGTGTTACAGATGAGGAAACTGAGACACAGAGAGGTGAGGTAACTTGCTCAAGACGGCACAACCAGAAAAGTGGAGCCTGGATCAGAGTCTGAGCCCTACCCCCTACGGTCTATTGCCTCCTGTGCCCTGGTGTCAGATCTGATAGGGCTCTGTGAGTCTCCCTCCTCTAAGGTAGTGAGGCTCAGGGTCAGGGACTCCCAGATGGAGGGACAAAGAAACCTGAGCACTGAAGCAGCCTCCACAGGGCATGGGCAGCACCGTAGCACGTGGCTGGGAGGGCCCGAGGTAGGAGAACAGGTTCTGGCCCTGGCCCTCTGCACTCCTTTATAAATTCATTGCAATGCAATTCTGACTCTCACTACCTGGAGTTAGTTCAGACTCCACTGCTAAGGGCGATCTGCTGCAAGATTCCCCTTCAGGTACCAGTGGCAAGTTCAGGGGCTCAGGCCACCTGTACTACTGACAAACTGGCTACAAATTCGAGGGATCTCATCACCCCTCAGGTTCAGTAATTTGCTAGGATGACTCACAGAACTCAGGAAAATACTATACTTATGATTATCGGCAAATGAGACGTAGCCAAACTACAATGTGAACTATGGTCCAAGCTCAGTGGCAATGCCCCAGGATGTATTTATGAATTGCAATGAATGTGCCACACTAATGAAGGATGCTGTTTATGTGGGAGGGTGTGGGAGATATGGGGAGCGGGGCATATGGGAATCCCTATATATTTTATTTATTTATTTATTTATTTTTATTACATATCCCCCCCCCCTTTCTGCTTGCTCTTGCTGTTTGTCCTTTCTTCTGTGTCTTTCTATGTCTGCTACTTGTCTCCCCCCGTCTTTGCGGCGACGCACCGAGTCGGCCCTCCGCGGCGGCGGCTTGTTCGTTCGAGGGTGGCTCCATTCCGTTTTCACGGGCGGCTCCGCTCCATGTTTTGCGGGCAGCAGTCCTCCATGTTTTTTGCGGGCTTCCTGGCTTCCGCGGCGGTTCGCAAGCGGCAGCTCCGCTTTTCACGGGTGACTTTGCCATGCCTGTGGGGGCTCCGCCCTGCCCGTGGCGGCTTTTTGCCTTGCCCACGGCGGTTCTGCCCCGCCCACGGCGGCTTGCCTTTCTCAAGGCCGTCTGCCCGCTTGGAGAGGTCCCCGGGAACCGAACCCAGGGCCTCCCATGTGGTACCCCAGCGCGCTCTTTATCCACTGAGCTATCTAGCCGGGCCCCCCTATATTTTTTGTGTAACATTTCTGTAATCTAAGTATCTTTTAAAAATATATATATATTAAAAATAAAAAGAAGTAGCCAAAAGAAGAGACACA
>PVKH010022767.1:0-14018 GCA_004027955.1 Chaetophractus vellerosus
CTCATCATCCCTCTGTCACCTTTAGACCCCCATAATGCAAAATCTGTGTTTTGCTCCCTCTGAATGAGAGAATTCAATCATCTGAATTAAGTAAATTAAATAAATGTCTTCCCCTAGGCAGGAAGCTTGGCTTTCAGAGAGAGTTCCAGCAAACCCTCCAGAAACAGAGCCCTGAGAGCCACCCAAAGGAGCAGTGGCTAAAAGGGCCGGCTGGTTCCCAGGACCCATTTTCTCTGAATAAATCTGCAGCAGTCAAGGGACATGCAGTACAAAAACACATAAAACCAATTCATCAGAGGAGCAGCAGCGAGTGTGTGCCAGGCACTCACGCCAGAGAGATGAATCCCAGAGCCTCCTCCCATGGCACGGGCTACACACGTGTGCGCCCACAGGCCCCCACGGGACCCCAAATCAAACTCCAAAGGGAGAGGCAAGCTCCTGGGGCCTGTTTTAAGGTGCGGCTCACACACTCACACACACACAACTGACAGACACACTCAGTCATACCTCACACACACTCACAAATATACAACATACACTCATATGCACAGATATACATCTCACACGTCACACAGATGCTCACACACATACACAAACACAATCACATATACTCACACGTAGACACATACCATGCTCACAAGTACAATCACAACCATTCATGTACACACACCACACATATACTCACAATATACACTCACACACACATAATACACTCACATATTTTCTATGCTCCAGGAAAGCAAAACGAGTACCTTCCGCGGTAAGGTGAAAGGTATATGTGGGCTAGCAAACTTTTGGTCTCATCTGCAAGGCTTCTTTCAGTGGTGCCCTTTGCTGCTCAGCAGAGCAAGAGGGCTTGGGCGATATCAGCACTGTTTCCACAACCGACTCACCAAAAGTTCACTATTTTTCCCTAGACGGCTTTGGAGCTATTTTTTATGCCAAGTTTATTGGCGTATAACATCTACACAGACATATGCCCAAACCCTAAGTGTACAGCTCAGGGACTGCTCACAGAGATCCCACTCAGATCAAGAAGCAGAACATTTCCTGAATTCCAGAAGCCCCTACGTGCCTCCTTCCAAGGGTGGCCACTGTCCTGACTTCTAACAGCATAAATTAGCTTTGCCTGTTTTGAACGTCATATACGTGGCATCAGAAGTTCAATTTTTGACACCCTGAAATGACATTCACATCCAGAAATTCATAACACTGATGCCATGGGACAAAAAAATACTAGAAATCGGGATGTTTGTCACTCTGTAGAGACAAAGGATGAGAAAGGGCTTTGAAGAATAAAAATTCACTCTACCGATGCAAGGAGATCTCTGATCCATCAGGCGAAACTTGCGGCCCAGTGTGAAGCCAGACTTCTTGCTGCAAGACGTGGGCCCTAGGAAAAGGGACACAATGTACAGCAGACTCTTCTCTCCTTGAGCACTTTTGTTCAAAGTGGATCTAAACCACCACACTGAATCCAGACTTGGGGGTGGGGAGGTTCTGGGTCAGTGTCCCAGCTCTGCCCCTAACTCCCTGATGATCCTGGGTAAGTCACACCACCTCTTTTTGAACCTCTGCTTTCTCGGCTGTACCACGAGGGTGAGAATGATACTAGCTAAGCTCTCTTGAACATTCGCTGTGTGCCAGGCACTGCTCCAACTCATTTAACTCTCGAGACCAAGAGGCTGGTAAATAATGGGCCCAAGGGCCAAAATCGGGCCACCACCTGTTAGTGTATGGCCTGCAGGCCACGAATTGGTGTTACATTTTAAAATGGTTTGGAAAAAAGCAAAAATCAAAAGAATAATAATTTGTGACACATGAATAATTATATGAATTCAAATTCCAGTGTTCATAAATACACTTTTAATGGAACACAGCCACATCATTCACTTACATATTGATTATAGATGCTTCTCGAGTAGCCAGGACAAGGATCTCATGGCCCGCAAAGCCTAACATATTTACTTGCACGCATTTTACAGAAAAAGTTTGCCTACCACACTCACAGACCGTTCTCTTTTTGTCATCCCCAGGTATCGGATAAGGAAGCTGAGAGGTAGAGAGGTTCAGTAACCTGCCAAGGGCCCCATTCAGTAACTTGCCAGGGGTCTCAGCAGAGAGCAGTTTGTCTGAGTTTCAAGTGCAGGTGGACCGGCTCCAGCTGACCACTCAGGCCGGGATCTGCCCACTCTCTGTGAAGGCTTTCTAAGGCAGTGGGCATGGCATCACTTTGCAAGCTGCAGAGAAGATTATAAATGTGAGAAGGGCGCCTCCCTCACTCCTGGCAGGCCTCGAGGACTGAGTCTACACTTAACCCAAAATACCCCAACATCCACACATGCCACACTTACCCTAAAGATCGACTGATTAGTGGTTTTCTGGAAACTTCCACCTCAGAAGCAGAAGGCTGAGTTCATCACACTCTCCAGTCAAAGCCCATTACCATATGTCTTTCTATTTGCTGAGTTCTTGTAGAATGGATAGTGTTGTTTCGTAGGTCTGTGTTTTTTATTGACATAAATGGTATTGTGTCATCTATCTCCTTGTTTCCAACTTTTTTTTCCCCTCAGCAACATGCTGTTGCCCTATATCCTCTCTCCAAGGCATAACGGGTACAAGGTAAAGTGTGTAACATGCACTGGTCTTAGTGTACAACTCGAGAATTTGTTACCTCTCCATCCCTGTATGATCAGAACCCAGACCAAGAGACAGAACACACCTAGGGCCCTCAGAAAGGATCCCTCCTGGGAGCAGAAGTAGCACGTGTGGTTGAGCACCTGCCTCCCACGTACGAGGTCCTGGTTTCAATCCCTGATGCTTCCTAACAACAAAACAAACAACAAATGAAAAAACCAACTCAGAGGAAACGGATGTGGCTCGAGCGCTTGGGCTCCCGTCTACCATATAGGAGGTCCAGGGTTCGATTCCTGGGGCCTCCTGGTGAAAGGTAAGCTGGCCCATGCAGCGAGCTGGCCCACGCAAGAGCGCTGGCCTGTGCACAGAGCTGGCACAGCAAGATGGCGCAACAAAAAGAGACACAGAGGAGAGACAATAAGAGACACAGCCGACCAGGGAGCTGAGGTGGCACACCTCCCACTCCGGAAGGCCCCAGGATCAGTTCCGGATGCCGCTTAAAGAGAAGACAAGCAGACACAGAAGAACACACAGAGCAGACAGTGAGCGCAAAACATCGGTGGTGTGGGGGGGGGGTGGAATAAATAAATAAAATAAGTCTTTAAAAAAAAACACAAAACCACATACAAAGTCCCAGGTTCAATCCCCGGCCCTCAAAAAAAAAAAAAGGAAGAAAGGATCCCTTCTGCCCCTTCCCTGTCAATCAACCACCTCCCATGCCTCATCAGAGGAAACCACCGTTCCAGCTTCCATCGCCATTTATCTTTTGTGTCTTGTTTCTTTCCCTCAATATGTCTGGAAGCTTCACCCTTGTAGTTACGGGTAGCAGCAATTTGGTTTTTGTGTGCTTTTTTAAATCGCTGAGTAACACTTCGCTTTTAAGATCTGCCCATGTTATGGCAATGATGGTAGCACAACATTGTGAACGTAATTGTGTAATTAACACCACCGAACTGGCTACTTCAAAGTGGTTAAAATGGGAAATGGTATGCTGTATATATGTTACCGCAATACAAGTTTAAAAAAACAAACAAAAAGATCTCTCCATGTTGCCCTGCGTCCATCCGTCTGTCCCTTCCTACTTCTGCCTGGTGCTCCTGGGGGCTTCCTCCCCACTGGCCTCTCCACTCTCCAGCGAGGACACCCGGGGTGCCTCCCGTGACGCTGCAGGGACCATCCTCATCCGTGGCCCCTTATGGACCCGAGGGGACGTTCTGCTGGGATGAATCCCCAAGAGCGGAGTTGCCGAGGCATGGGGAATGGGTCAGCTGAAACCGACAAACTTTCCCATCTCTCCTAGAGCAGGAGAGAAGAGCTTCCCTGGCCATCCTCCCCTGACCCCAGTCTCCCTCCCCCCTCCCCATCCAAGAAAGCCTTTCAGCCCCTCCCCCTGGTCCTCTCGCAGGACCCGCTCAGCGCTTCCTGAACGTTTCTGCCTCCGTGGCAGCCCGCGCCATCCTGCCGCATTATAGCAAGCCGAGAATCAATGAACTGCTAACTCTATTGCAATAAAGGAGCGAGCCCAACCTTATATAATTCTTTTTAATTGTTTTCTCACATTACAAGGCTTTTTTTTTTTGCTAAACTTATTCCGCCATAAGTTATGTCGTTTAATTTCTCAAAGTGCTAATAATTTAATTGCTTCCTTCCTGCAGACAAAGTGCCTGCACTGTCCTCCCTCCCCAGCACAGAGATTATAAAACGGAGTTGGCAGGAATACGTAAGAGGGGAGGCTTTCGGGCGGCAGGATTTGATGGGAAGCAGCTTTCTCAGAAGTCAGTGTGTGGGGCTGGAAACCTGGCTTGGGACTTCAAAGGGGCACGGGGCCGCTGGGTAATCACAGGAGAGGGGAGAAGGGGAAGGAACTGAGATTAGAGATGGGGTGGGACAGGGAGCACTGCCCAAGAAGCATCCCTCCGCTTGCTCAAGTCCCCGTAGCTGGTTGGTGGCAGAGCAAGAATTTAAGTGCAGGGACTCAGCCTCCTGAGCCTGTGCTTTTAGCTATGGGGCAGCAATGCCAACTCCATTGGTCTGGGTCAAAAGATGGCCTCATGTCTTAAATGGTAAAAGAGAGGAGACAAAGACCTCAGGGAACAGGACCAGGGACAGGCTACTCTGGAAGGTTCCAAGGCAGTGCCCTCCCTCCCAGTGACTCGCCACTGCCTGTAGGACACAATCCAAGCTCCTAAACATGGTCTCCCAAATGCTCACATTCTCCAGCTCCAAATGCATCACCATCCCTGGACACATACTTCCTTTTGGGCTTCTGCCCCTTTGCAAACATTGCTTCTTCAAGCCTGGAACAGCTCTCCCTCTCCAATGGATGAAGTCTCCCTCACCCTAAAGGGCCCGACTCAAATCCCTCTTCCCACGCCTCCAAGCTGAGCCCTCCTCCCACCCCATAGCCCCTGGACACTCAGAGCAGAGCATGCATGTCGGGAGACCTGGACTTCGGGGCCGTTGGTGTGCGCTCACTCGTGGTCTCCCCTTGCCCGGCACCAGCTCCGAGACTTTGGGAAACTTATTTAACTTCTCTGAGCCCCACATGGGTATAATGAGGAACAAATGTGTTAACATGTAAAACCTTTAGCCTGGCACCTGGTGAGCACTCAAAGAAAGCTTTGCTGTTATTTGTGGCTCTCTTTGGCCATGTATTCCCACCACCTAACAGTGCCTGGCAAGTAGCAGTTGCTCCATAAAGGAATAAAATGGATTAAATAGTTAACTCATCAATTAAAGATCTCCTACCTCCTCCCCCCACCCCAGCCGGAGGAAAACTGCTATTTGTCCAGGTTGGGACCCCAGATGCCACATCCATATGCTGTTTCCATTAGCCTAGCATTTCCTTTGGGAGGCAGGGTCCCAAGGGCTCCACATAAATGAATATCCCCACCGCCACCCACCCAGGCAGTGGGCAGCAGCAGCACCCTGTGCCAGCAGCCGCCAGGCATAGAACTTGCCAGGATGCCCAGCCTCCAGACATGGAGAGCCCAGAGCCTCGCCACAGCAGTTCCCTTCCCCTTTCACTTTCCTTTCTTGGGCTCCATTTGCCATCTCTATTATCCTCAGATGGGATTTGCTGAGGAGTCCTCAGTTGGGATTTGCTGTCCCCTGCCCCCTTAGCCTGCCTCTTCTGGACAGGGGAGGACCTGGGACAGCCCTCTGATCTCCTGTTTTCAGTCTACCGGTACAATGAAAAGCGCACTGGACAGAGTATCAGAAGTGTTTGGGTTCCAACTATCATTCCTGACTGGACCTTGGGCAAGCCACTTAAGATTTGTAAGCCCACAGGTTGCAGTGTGACAATGTAGAGGCATAGGCGAGACGAAGACGGAAAGCCAGAGACTATTCTGATGGGCTCCCTTCCCTGCAACAGCTGCCTGTCTGCCCTGGGAGGGAGAGTAGGGCAGGGTCATAGCCTTGGGGTCTCCAGCATTTGGGATCCTGAGGGGACCAGGGAAGGGGGGTGGGTGACTTGGAAGGCATGGACAGTTATCCCCAACTAGGGAGGCCAGTGGGGCAAAGGCCAGAAAGCATAGCTCAGAGGTGACCGTATTTCCCCTTCACACACAGTTGCTGAAACTAGGTTTTTGGCAAAAAGCAAAACTAGCTCTTCCAGCACTGCCTGTGCAGAAAAGGTGAGTGTGGCAACCCCCGAGGAGCCAGAGTCACCACAGCCCCCTCCTCCCACCCCAAGAAGAGCCTTCAGGAGACTCTCAGAGCCAGCTGAAATCACCCTCGTGGGCCCCCTGCCCAAGGCCTAGTGTCTGAAGCCTCTCAGTTTCCCAGGGCTGCCAGGACAAATGACCACAAACGGAGTGACTCAACAGATTTCTTCTTCCGCAGTTCTGGAGGTCACAAGTCTGCATGAGCAGGGAGAGCTCCGCTCCCTCCTCTTCCAGCTTCTGGGGGGTCCAGGCAATTCCTGGCATTCCTGGATTTGCAGAAGTCTCACTCCAATCTCTGCCTCCATCCTCACGTGGACTTCTTCCCCGCATGTCTCTATACGCCTCCAGATCTCTCTCTATAGGACACCAGTCATTGGGTTTAGGCCCCACCCTAATCCAGTGTGAACTCTTTTAACCTGATTACATCTGTAAAGACCCTATTTCCAAATAAGGCCCCATTCACAGGGTCCAAGAGGACATGGATTTTTGAGGGATGTATTCAACCCAGGATAGTCTCTATCCTTGGCAGGGGGCAGTGGAGCCCAGGTGAGAGCTGGCACCCCAAAGCTGTGGGTGTGAGGGGCCCCGGCTGGAAGGACCTCCAGGTACAGCCACTGCCAAGCAGGGGGAATTCAGAGGCTCTTTGGGCTGCAGTGGGAACCCAGCCCGCAGAGACCCCTCCCTCCAGAAGAGGCTCCCCTCGCCCTCGTATCGACATGGGCCTCCTCCAGGTATTCTTCTGTGCCTCAGACTTGGAAGTTGTGAAAAATATTATTACGTTTTACTGCTGCTCCCCACCCACCTCGCCCACTAGTTGGGAAGCGTCTGGCAGGTAGAGGCCTGTTTTATACATCTGTGGACAAACCCTTCCCCTAGCACCCACTCATTTATTCCTCCATCCACACATATTTATTGAGCACTTACTGTATGCCAGGCACTGTTGTAGCTGTCAGGGACACAGGTTGGATGTCTGAGGCTCGTTCTTTAGGGATATCAGCTTCAAAATCCCCAGATTGGGCCTGTCTTTGGTCTCCCAGTTTCCCAAAGGTGAAACTCCTCCCACTCTAGTCCAGAAGCGGGCAGCGGGTCCAGCTAGGGTCATAAGCTGCATGTCACATGCTTGCCAAGGAAAACCACTTCCCCCTTTCTTCCTTCCCTCAGTACCAGGGGAAATTCACAGGCAGGATCTGGAATCTCAGCCGAGGAACCAGCCCAGGCTCCATTCAGGTGAACCTGCTGGCCAGACCAGGCCTGAGCTCAAGTTCAAGGCCCAGTGATATGCCCCAGGCTGGGCAAGGTCAGTGCTGACCGGATCCTCTCTTTCTCTCACACCAGGAATCCCCCATTCAGCTTTGTGGGCACTCATCGTAGACATCAGGGCTGGGGACACAAAGCCAAGATTACAAAGAGAAAATTCTGAGGGAAACTTCAAAGGGTTTTTGGGAAATGTCTCCTTACTTTCCACAACTCCCTTCCACGCCACCCTGGAGTCTCCACCTTCCCCTTATCTAACCTGGTACTTCCCAGACTGCAGCCTTTGGTCCTCCTATCCTCTAAGCCTGGATACTGTGCCCCCCAGCTGCATCCCCAAACCCGACCCACCTTAATGCCCTTTCCAATCTCCCTCCTCCAAGAAGTCTTCCTGGGTCCTCCAGGTGAGGAGGCTCTTGCTCTCCCACGAACTTCCACATTCAGGCCTCATCTGCGGCTGTGGCTAGGGCTTTGACCTCTGAACTCAGACAAGCTTGGGTTCATAGGCTGGCTGTACCCCTTCCCAGCAGAGTGACCTCAAGCAAGTTCCCTCTCCTCACTGAGCCTGTGTGTTCCCTCTGTAATAAGGAGATAATGACCGTACCCCACCCAGCATTTTTTTTTAAGAGGATAAAATAAGTTAATACACTTCAAGGTTTTAGAATAGTGCCTGGCACCTAGGAAGCCCTCAATAGATGTAAACTCACTCTATTTCATTTTAATATTCTCCCCTTAGCAGATCTGCCCTAGCAGATAAACCCACAGAAGGAATTCCAGGAATGCTTGTTGAATGAATGAATGAACAAGTGAGGTGGGACAAGGCCAGTGCTGCAGGTGTAAGCTTTCAGAAGTCACTGTCAGTGCTGCTCAAGATGATCTCCTAGGGTTGACCCTGACTGTGACCCTTCCCCATTTGGCCCTGGGGAGATTCCAGCAGCCCAGGGTCTTCGATTCATCTCTGACTCTTGCCTCTTTTTCAAGGAAAGTCTCCCAGTGTCTCCAGCTTCCTGGCCTCCTCCATGTAGGTGCAGGAAGGAGGGAGTCACGCACACTGTTTGGACACCTTCTTCATAGGTGGCAGAGGGCAGGAAGGAGCTGACCCCATCCTGAGCTCTGACCTGGGGGGAGCTTTTACTTCTCACCCTGTGGACTTAGAGTCCAGCAGCCGTGGTACTGTGAAGGACTCTTCCCTGGGGATTCTCAAATCTGCTTCTCCATCTCGTTCTGAAAAATGGGAGACTTCAAGAAGGTAAGAACCTGGTACATTCGGAGCCCCTTCCTCCCCTGTGCAGGTTCTTGTGATCACCCCCACCCACCCCCAGAGGGCTCTGGGAAGAAGCAGACTGGAGCCAGGTGACCACACAGCATGGACTAAACCCCACAGGTCCTGCCTCTTCTTCCCCTGTAACTTCCCAACCCACCCCACTGCTCTCCTGCCCAGGAGAAGATACAGCCTCCAAAGGTCATCTTTGGCCACCTGGATGGGGTTCCTGCTGGGAAGATAGATGTAGGCTGCCCTTGAACCCTGCTGTGCCCAGATACTTGGCCTCCTGCTGAGTCTTCAATATGGATTCCCAGAATCTGTGAATTAGGGTCCTCTGCCTACAGGTTAGGGTAGGGCTGGGCAAATGTTTTCTATAAAGGACCAGAGGGTAAACATTTTAGATTTTGCAGGCCACCCAGTCTCTCTTGCTCTGCAGTTGGAGTGCCAAAGCAGCCATAGACAATAGATAAACAGATGAGCATGGCTGAGTTCCAATAAACTCTTTATGAACAGCAGAATTTGAATTTCTTATCGTTTTCACATGCCATAAAATATTATCTTTCTTTTGAGTTTTCCCACCCACTTGAAAATGTAAGAACCATTCTTAGCATTGGGCCAGATCCAGCCCACGGGCCATAGTTTGCCGAGCCCTGCTTTGGAGGCTCCAGCCTTTCCTTGTCTCCCCCAGACAGCATGCCATAGCCACAAACTCTGTTCCAGAGGCTGCACAAAGCAACCTCCTTTAATTCAGGCTCAGCAGACAGTTTGCAAAGCCAAACCCTGGCTTGTTGCAGGGCTGGCTGGGCTGGGTCCCACAGCGGGGTCACAAAAAGGAGTGAGGCACCCAGCCTGCCCTCGAGGAGGAGGTCCTAATCCACTGGGGGGAGGGGGGGAAGGTGGAATCCAAGATGAGTCCAGGGATGATTCCAATGCAATGCTGTGAAAGTTTGGTGTCATGAGAGGGACCTTAACCAAATCCAATGAATAAAAAATTTCTTTACAACTTGCATTGAGAAAGTCAAAAGAGAGCAGCTCTCTCCCTGGAAGAGTGGATGGGCCAGCCAGTAAAGATTTCCCAGAGGAAATGGCATTCGAGAAGGGACTTGAAGGATTAGCAACTCCAGGACTGAAGTTTTCACCCTTAGCCCTTCTTCCTCCAATGAAAGAGAGCCCTTGGGTTTTTGCATAAAAACATCAAAGATTTATATCTACATCCCACACAGCCACATAGCCACCCCCAGATTGTGGCCTCTTCAGGGCAGGGGTCTCACTCATTTCTGAACCTCTGAGCCACGAGCACATGTTTTTTACACAAAATATATTTCGGTAAGTGCTTGCTTGGATTGAATCAAAGTTGGAGTTGGGGGAGAGGATTTTAAAGATGATTGCAGACAGAAATTGGGCCATATAAGTTGAGTTGTTCCCTCCATTCTCTCCAGTTCCCCAGACCCCAGAAAGATATCTTCTGAGGAATGTGTCCATTGTCTTGAACATAACCTTAGAGCCCCTTACAGGGGGCTCCTCGTTCTGGAGGAATTAGCACAGCCTTCTGACTTCCTGGAAATGAGAAGTGGAGAAGTGGCCCTGAGAACTTGTGTGCAGGCACACACACACACACACACACACACCAAGGACCCACAAACCTCAGACAGCCACCTTCTGCCTCTCAGTTGGAGCCACCACTTCTCTGCTTAGGAAGGTGTCTCAGAATCTTAGGCATGACAATGGCTTCTGCAGCCTTGGTGATGGGTCTCCAGAGCCACCTCCCCACAGAATCCAAATAAGCCACCAACACTCAGTAAATCAGAGAAGTCCCTGCCTCTCAGCTGGAGCTGCCCAGAATCAAAATAGGCAGTTGTTGATCCTCCCCCAAGATAGCAGCAAGCAGGAGTGGGGACAGGTGAAAGACACCTACCTTCCCCCATCCTCCCCAACCTCAGCTGCCTGCTTTCTCCTTCACTCCCTCTCGCCCTGCCCTGCCGGTCTAGCCTGGCTGATCTCCCTGGGAGGAGTTCTCAGATTACTGGGGCTCAGCCTCAACCCTACCCCACCCCTCCGATCATCAACCCCACTTGTGAATATGAGTGAGTGCCTTTGACCCAGCAGAGATCCCAGCACTGCCTAGAAGACCTGATGCCCTGCCCAAACATCAGCCTCTACACCGCTGCAGGGGCAGAACGTGCCAGGGGAAGGAGGCAGGGCTGCCGCAGAGAGCTTGCATACTTGCACGTGTGCACACAGATACAGAGAGAGAGACTGACCCCGGCATTTACTCCACAGTATCTCAATCCCCCCACCTCTACAAGGTAGATATTATTATCCCCATTGCACAGATGAGGAAACTGAGGCTCAGAGAGATTCACTGACTCACCCGGGCCCCAAAGCCAGTCAGAGGCACAACCAGGATTTGGACCTGGGTCGGTCTGTCTCCAAAACTGGTGCTAGGTTACCCAAGAGTCAGACTATTATGTTTAGGGTTCCAGCCACACAGGTGTACCAAAATTTTTTTCTTTGAAATAATTTAGAATTTAATAAAATCATCAAGGTAGTTATGATGGGAAAAATTAAATCTTGTCTGGACTTCCTCACATTTATTCTATAGTTTATATTTTTAATTTTATTGGGGGGGCGGTGAGGGAGGGCAGGAACATCTAAAGCTACATTGAACATCTAAAGTTTCGAATCCAGCCATATAAATTGCTTCTTCTTGAACTACTTGTTCTCTGTCAGGCCTCTAGGCTTTTGCATGAGGTTTCTTTGGATCTTAATATATGCAGCCACAGTGTTGACAGTGTGCCACCATCTGTGTAAACAAAGGGAAGGGGGTTCCTACCTATGTGTGTGAGGTCCATATTTGCAAGTGTAGGCATGAGCTGTCTTAGGGAGGATGCATGAGAGACAGAAAACCTTGATTGCCTGTAGGAAGGGAAAATGGGTGGCCGGGGGAGAGGTGGGAGGGATTATAAAATTTCACTGGAGAGTATTATATGCCTTTTGAATTTTGTGCCACTTCTTACCTAGTCGAATAAATAGATGTTTTACAAGTACTATAGCACCCCCACTGTGTGGGCAAACCTTGCTTTAAGCAAAAGCAACAAAAAAATGTGAATTCAACAGCTTCTGTTTCCAACTCTGCAGACACAGCTGGAACCAGGAAACACAAAGGGCTAGTAACTACCTTGGAGTAGGGCAGAGAGAAAAATACAGAGAACCAAATATAGTTTAAAGTCTCACCAAATGATCACAACCAAATAAGGATCAAGCCTGGAGAGGAGAAGCTACACAGGGTCAGAGAAGCAAGGGAAGCGAGAGGGAGGGGCAAAGGGTGCCGCAGGCAAAGAGGAAGGGGCTCCAGAGGCCAAGCGTCCTCCCAGCAGGTGTTTGCAGCGGAGGGAGGTGCATTTAAAGGAACAGGAGCAGGGCCTGCTGGTTCCTAGCGCTGTGATACACCAGTAAACTGAAGTGGGGGAGAGAGGGTAGAGATGAAAAGGCACCTGTACTGTGTCCGCCTCTGCCACTCACACACCACTGGAACTTCCAGGAGTCCCTTCCCCTCTCTGAGACTCAGTTTCTTTGTCTATAAAATGAAGGATTTGGCCCAGAAAGATCTCCAAGGCGCCTCACAGCTCTAATATTCTCTGATTTGATGGCTGCAGCCTTCTGAAAACATGCATAAAATAGATTCGTTTTAGCAGTAGTAAAAACAAAACTGAAAATCAGATTTATCATTTTAATTAAATATACTTTACATTCTCAATTTCTAGGGAACAAAATGCTCCCCCTCCCCATCAGTTTTCCTTTGTGGGAGACATTCATTTCTGATGGGCAATTTAAGAAAATGCAAACCACCCCCTAAGAAGATGCACAATTAACAAGACCCTAACAGGTATTTCTTTCTTTCTTTTTTTTTTTTTTGGAACAATGGTAACATTTATTTTGTTCACAAATATGCAATTTAGGAAGGGCTCAAAGGAGACAATTCATTTCTGGATACAATTGGTGAAAGCTGTGGTGACTTTTTTTAATATACTTTATTTTATATATTTTTAAAAGATACTTAGATTACATAAATGTTACATAAAAAAATATAGGGGATTCCCATTTGCCCACTCCCCACACCTCCCATATTTACCCACATAACAACATCCCTCATTAGTGTGGTACATTCATGGCAATTGATGAACACATTTTGGAGCATTACCACTAAGCATGGATCACAGTTTACATTGTAGTTTACACTCTCTGCCACACAATTCTGTAGGTTATGGCAAGAAATATAATGATCTGTATCTGTCGTTGCAATGTCATTCAGGACAATTCCCAAGTCCCAAAAATGCCCCCATATTACACCTGTTTTCCCTCTCTCTGACCTTAGAACCTTCAGTGGCCACTGCCTCTGCATCAATGATATATAACTTCTTCCATTGCTAGAATCACAATGAGTCTATAGTAGAATACCAGTAAGTGCACTCTAGTCCATAGTTCATTCCCCAATCCTGAGGATTCTGGGATGGTGATACCCACTCCACCTCTAATTGAGAGGGGGTTTCAGTCCCATATGGCCAAGGGATGGGTCTCTCTTGTTTGCAGTTGCAGACTCTCTCTGTTCCTTGGGATGGTTGTTGTCCATCATCACCCCCTTGTTAGTTGTCCTAGTGAGTCCAATGAACTGGAGAGTAGGTGTTGCAACTCCGTTGAGGCTCAGAGCCCAGCTGGCATATGGACAGCCCAAAGATTCAAGTCTCTTGGATGTACACCTACCAACTCCAGCAAAACAGGTATTTCTTAAGAGGAAAGTAAGATTTGTAGGGAAGAGGGAAAAAAAAGAACATATAAAGGAAATGTCAGGGAAGGGAGGGCCAGGTGGGGTAAAGATAGAGGATGGAGATCAAGCTGGTAAGAAGAACTTGCTTTTTTTAAAACTTTTTTCTTGTTTTTTTTTTTTTTGGGGGGGGGGGGTTGGTCAATTTTATTAGAACAACTTGCTTTTGTCTCTCCTCAGCTCTCAGAAGCCCCTGCCCCTGGAGCTAGGTGGAGTCATGGATTGGGAGTCAGGAAGTGGGAGTTCGGTCCTCTCTCCACTGCTGACCCCTGTGTGATGTGACATAGGCAAATTGCTCTCTGTACTTAAGAGTGCTCAACTATAAAATGGAACTGAAAATACTTACCTTGAGGAATGCAGATATGTAATGGATAAC